>JBAMJV010005474.1:0-51039 GCA_037951105.1 Echinarachnius parma
ACGTGATTTCGTCGCATATTTAGCATGTTTGTGTATGTATTGTATAGCTTGACGAGCTCATGGTACGATTTAGATTTTAAAGATTCACAGTTTTGTGACATCAAAGATCGAAATGTTCATCACTTAAACCAAAAAAAACACGTAACTTTAGACATTTGGTCAAGGTTTACCACATGATGGGGGCATATTCAACTATACTTCGCACAAAAAGTTCCGCAATCGAGGTTTGCGCATTAATAACTTTTCTATTAGGTTATTACCATTGATAAATTTGGTATCAATGGGAAGCGTGAATTCTCCCCTTTACATTGATATAACATTTGCTATGAGTATTTCATCATGGAATGTGCATTGCATCCAAATGTAGGGCAAATTCAAAAGTGAAATGTTGCAAAATGCACTGATTCTGTCAACAAAGGGCCTTCCTTTTGTTTGAAGATTAAAATGTGGCTTGAATGCCTATTACGTTATTACCATTCATAAATGTGGTATCATTGGGAAGCGTGAATCCTCCTCTTTACATTGATATAACATTTGCTATGGATATTTTATCATGGAATGTGCATTACATCCGAATGTAGGGCAAAGTAAAAAATGAAATGTTGCAAAATGCACTGATTTTGTCAACAGTGTGCCTTCCTTTTGTTTGAAGATTAAAACGTGGCTTGAATGCACGACCACCTCACCCCCATTCAAGCCAAGGAAGGCACTCTGTTGACAAAATCAGTGCATTTTGCACCATTTCACTTTTGACTTTGCCCTACATTTGGATGCAATGCACATTCAATGATAAAATATTCATAGCAAATCGTATATCAATGTAAAGAGGAGGATTCACGCTTTCCAATGATACCAAATTTATGAACGGTAATAGCGTAATAAAAAAGTTTTCAATGTGCAAACCTCGATTGCGGAACTTTTTGTGCGAGGTATATATTTTTGTTCTAATCAATTTGTTTTTATTGGTAGAAACGGATGACAGGTCATAGCGTTTCGGACCAGGCATTCTTAGAATCGTGGACGCAACGTACTCAAATCCAACGGATGATCTTGAACAGACTTTATATTAACCCATCTATAAGGTTACAGGTATATAACACAATATATATATATATATATATATTTACAATTCATTTAATTCCATTCGGATCTTTTAGTGTAATTTATCATAAAGACATTATTAGTGAATTTTCCGTGAAGCGGAAGTGGACTTCCATATGGACTTTCGTATGGAAGTGGACTTCCATACGATTTCAAGCTTCTAATGATTGAAAGACAGATATTCTAGGTCAATAAACACAATTCTGTATGAAAAAAGTATGATTGTGGGTTCTTATAATTGGTTTTGAAATTCTAATGACACAAATTCGCGAGCGAGCTTGTTCTATCCCACAATGCACCAATTTGTGACGTGCGACCCTTGCAGCGAATGTGTTCTTATGATCTGACCAATACAATGCTCGATCATGAATAGTTTAGTCCACGCTGCGCCACTGACCGTGCCTTTGAGCATTACTGCATTGTTGAACCGTTTGAAAATACTTGCCTGCCCGATATTGTAACACGTTTGACTTTCATTGGAATTTGAATAGACACAAGGTTATGTAATTGTGGTTATTGAATTTGCTGGCTCTGCATTACCGGCTATTATGAATGACACATGCAGTGATCACAATGCAGTGGCACTGGATCTAAGCCTACTCAAGATATTGAGTAAAGTGAGGATGCTACCTAAGGGTCTCATGATTGTTATTTCCTCAGAGTTAATGACATTAGAAAAATCTCTTATAACTCAACCAAAGTGAGACAAATCCTGAAAACACATCTCTAGATTTATTTCCAATATACTGTATTTTTTGTTAAATCGTCCGGAATTCTCCTTTAAAGTAATTTTACATAGGTATATCTGTTTTGTAGCACACAATATATTGGAATATTAAAAATAGATATACTGTTGATATAGTTAGTTTGTTGAACTAACATTTTTTAAAACTTCATAAGCAGGGCTATATAGTAACATAATGTGTTTTACATAGAGTAACTTTACATGATATATACTTATTCAATATTTCAATTAGGAATCACCATCACCAGTTGATTTGCACCCTGGATGTTTCAAGGGGATCACTCAAGAAAGGTACTGGTTCCTATTCTTGCCATTATGTGATGTTGTTGTTGTTGTTTTTTGGAGGGTGCAACAAGATGTGCTTGATAACATTGCCATGCACACACATATTTGTTCAGTTCAGTTTATTTCGCATCTCTTCTTTGGGCATTTCAACATTAATACTAATAGCGTACATTTGGGGGATGGTGAGTAATTCCTTCTTTACCAACTTTTTCCAGTCATTTGTAATTTGTTATGTCTATTACAAAATTTTAAGCGAACGAACGTATAACGGCCACAAATAAAACTGGCTCAATTATAACGATTCTATGGGAAAATCACAGAATTGGGTAAACAATGTTTTTGAAACATGTTTTGATTTACGTTAGGAAAGATATTTTAACTCAAATTAAATTCTCCAAATTGTTGATGGCTCATGCAAGTAAATTTGCCATGAATTTCCGCGTATTATTTTGGAACGACAAACTGATATATATCCGACCTATCAACTGATACTTTGCAAAATACAGTAAGGTAAGCAAATACCTTGCTAAGTTTTCATTGCATCAAAAAATGATAATTCATAATAATATTGACAGTTGACAAGGAGTTTAAATAGTGTACTTTTACTATACATGCTGACATTTTAATTTACAAAAAAAATGAGGAAAATGTCAGAAACAAAATACTGCCGAGTTATTTGGTCATGAGGACAATCCCATGCATTCATTGTGTAATACTTATCAAGGTAAGTTAATTTAACGGGATAGTACTGTTTTGAAACAGCCATGAAACTTGACCGTTTATGTTTTTACCATTTTTAGCATTTTTGAACTATAGTTCTTTATCATAACATCAAAGTGTCGGTTACTTAATTTCAGTCAGTTTGACCAGAACAGTACCATCCCTTTGAATCTGATGAAAAAGACGTTACTTTGTCTTAAAGGTAGGCTCGTATTTGGTCTTATTCCTCTTGTTATCCAAAAAAAAGGACCCGCGGAAAGAAACGGGAACATACTTATACATGTGTATTAAGTGTGGGTCTTTCCAAAAGGTGACCCCCGATTTCTGACACCCCTGACACCCCTATGCTGACACCCTTTTCCCATTCACTTTGTACACGAATTTTTTCCCTTTCCCCCGCTTTTTTTTAATGAGACAGTCTCTGTGAATGGTTCTTTTGCTTGTTAATATTCATTAGCTATTTAATCGATCTTTCATAAAGAGAGGCTTGGTCTAATTTCGTTTCTTTGATTGGCTTTTAAGGAGAGGCTTGGTCGTTTTCGAATCTGAATATTCATTTGCTATTTGTGTACGTATGTGTGGGATCATGATCTCGTCGTGCGAAAAATACGACGACCCGTTTTCAAAAGTTCCTGAAAATGAATATTTTACCGAGAAAATCATAAAATGAGTCACGTTTGTGATCTCTTAAATGTGCAGTTTGATGTATACCGTTGAAGTGTTAAGAAACGGACGCATTTTGTTCTCACGACCATTTTTCAAGGGGAATGACAGAGTTGTTCGTTCTTTTGTTTTCAAGTTTATACCAGAGGTGCCGGTGCATGTTAGGCACAGCTGACTTTGACTTATGATGAAAGCGAGAAATACCTTGAAACAGGCGAGGCTGGGCCGAGGCTTTTACCTGCTCCAAGATGTCATCCTTTCCACGGGTCCGAGCACTCCTAGCTCGGGGCTTCCGTCAGCGGTGCCGTAGCCCGATGGTAGCGGCGTGCGAGGCAGTCCGCGACGGGTAGCGAAGCCAGCTGGTCTGCTCCGGGGGTGCGACTCCTAACGGAGGCGCGGGTGGTGTTGATGTACACGGTACATACAAGTATAGGGGTCTATCCGCACGATACACACGTGCGAATACATATAGTTCGTGGAGCCGATGGTGACTGACAGCGGGTATTAGGCGTCCGTTCTCAGTGCAGGTAAAGTCAACCACCGAGCTGATTAACGGACGTCTATTAACCGCAAGTCAGCTCACCATCGGCTCCACGAACTTATATTCGCACGCGTACAGCGTGTGGATAGCCCCTTTATAACCGTGTGTACCGTGTACCCGTCGCGGACTGCCTCGCACGCCGCTACCATTGGGCTACGGCACCGCCGACGGAAGCCCCGAGCTAGGAGTGCTCGGACCCGTGGAAAGGATGACATCTTGGAGCAGGTAAAAGCCTCGGCCCAGCCTCGCCTGTTTCAAGGTATTTCTCGCTTTCATCATAAGTCAAAGTTCACGTCCTCAGCATTGCAACCCTCGCATTAGGCACTAGGGAACGCGGCTGGGGCCAGCCGCCTGACAGCAGCTGTGCCTAACATGCACCGGCACCTCTGGTATAAACTTGAAAACAAAATAACGAACAACTCTGTCATTCCCCTTGAAAAATAGTCGTGAGAACAAAATGCGTCCGTTTCTTAACACTTCAATGGTATACATCACACTGCACATTTAAGAGATCACAAACGTGACTCATTTTATGATTTTCTTGGTAAAATTCATTTTCAGGAACTTTTTAAAACGGGTCGTCGTATTTTTCGCACGACGAGATCATGATCCCACACGTACGTACACAAATAGCAAATGAATATTCAGATTCGAAAAACGACCAAGCCTCTCCTTAAAAGCCAATCAAAGAAACGAAATTAGACCAAGCCTCTCTTTATGAAAGATCGATTAAATAGCTAATGAATATTAACAAGCAAAAGAACCATTCACAGAGACTGTCTCATGAAATAAAAAGCGAGGGAAAAGGAAAAAAATCCGTGTACAAAGTGAATGGGGGAAAAGGGTGTCAGAATGGGGGTGTCAGGGGTGTCAGAATTCGGGGGTCACCTTTTGGAAAGACCCATTAAGTGTCGTGTATTCTTTAATTTGGTTCCTCATTATGTTATCACAAAATTCTTTCTCAATAGGCCAGCAAATACTACCCCAGAAGTTAATAATGGAGGTACAGAGTTACATCGGGCTGCTAAAGAAAATAAACTTTATGTTGTTCAACAACTTGTGTCATCGGGAGCTGACATAAACCAAAAGAATGCCAACGGCTGGACACCTCTCCATTATGCCTCGCAACATGGTAATCGTGATATTATAAAGTATCTTGTCTCTAAACAAGTAAAAATAGATAAAGTAAAGAAGGATGGTTTTACTCCATTTCATTTAGCTGTTCTGAATAGTCATCCTAATATAGCTGAGTTCCTCTTACAAAATGGGGCTAATATCAACAAGAAGTGTAATATCGGAGCTACCCCATTGTACTTAGCTGCTTGGGTGAATGCCCTCAAGATAGTAAACATGTTACTACTAAAGGAAGTGGAAATAGAACAGGGTGATAACGATGGCTGGAGACCGCTACATATTGCCTGCTGGAAAGGTAACATAGACATTGTGAAGTGTCTCCTGTCTAAAGGAGCAAAAATAGATCAGGAGAAAGGTGATGGAATGACTCCACTCCATGTTGCAGCTTCGAATGGAAATCTTGGTGTAGTAAAGCTTCTCATACATACTAGAGCCAATATGCACAAGCAGTCAAACAGCGGAGCCACACCTTTACACTTAGCTGCTCAGGAAAATGCACTCGAGGTTTCAAGGTTGTTCCAGTCCATGGGAGCCTATATAGGACACAGTGATGAACATGGCTCGACACCTCTCCATGTTGCCTGTGAGAACGGTCATCTTCAAATTGTAAAGTATCTCCTCTCTAAAGGAGGGAAGCTAGATCCTGTTACAAATGATGGTGCGACACCACTTCATGTTGCAAAAGAGAATGGTCATCGAAAGATTGTTAAGTTTCTCCTATATCAAGGGCCTGACATCTACAAGCAGTCTAATAATGGATACACTCCTTTACACTTAGCTGCCAAGGGAAATGCATGGATGTGGTGTGGCAAGATTGGTAGAGCGCGCGCTTTCCGATCATGAGATCCCGAGTTCGAACCCTGCCCACTGCCTTTGTCCTTCAGCGAGACAATTTATCCACAATTGCTGCTCTCTACCCAGGTGTATAAATGGGGACGGTAAAGCCTATATGTGAAGGATCTTCTCAATGCCCATGTGCCACTTGGAAGAAATGCTCCCCAGGGAGTGGAGATGGTGCACACAATGTGTGCTGGTTTGCGTTGTATCCTATGACCGGGGGTAATATTATCATTGTAAAGCGCTTAGAGATGATTATCAATCAATATTAGGCGCTATATAAATCGAGTATATTATTATTATTATTCGGGGTTTTAGGGTTGTTGCTCTCAATGGGAGCTGACAAAGAACACCGTGATAACTGTAAACTGCCACTTGGTCTAACCCCGCTTCGTCTAATATCCACTTCGTCTAATCCTACATACGTAGTCTAATCCCATTCCGTCTACAACCACTTGGTCCATTAGCCGGTTCGTCTAATAACCATTTGGGGCTATACCCTTATTGTCTAATATCCACTTGGTCCAACACCACTTAGTCTAATGCTATTTCGTCTAAACACCAGATTGTCTAATATTCGATTCGTCTAATATCACTTCGACTATTTACCAGTTCGTCTAATACCACTACGTCTAATCCCCATTTGGGCTACACCCACTTTGGCTATATCCAGATGGGCAGTTCATCACTTGGTCTAATCACCATTTCATCAACTTCCCGTTTGGTCTAATTGACAGTTGGGCTACTCCCACTTGGTCTAATGTCCCACTTGGGCTAATGACCACATGGTCTAATGCCCATGTAGTCTAATGACCATTTGGTATAAAGGTCTAATGTTACGTTGGTGTAAAGTTTGATAATTGTAATTCAGTGTCAGTAATAGTGTCCACTAAGTTCAACAGAGGCCGCGGAAAGGTTTTGAAAGAAGAGGGCTGAATTGAATTGTTATATAGTGTGTTATTTTATGTTTATGTATTTCTTTGTTTTTAGCCAACAAAGTGGGGGCTGCAACCCTGACCCTAACCCTAACCCTAACCCTAACCCTAACCCTAACCCCCCCCCCCCCCCCCCAGCCCCCATCCGGTTCCGCGGCCCCTGTTCAAGAAGTGTCTTAACCCATGTTAGATCCTATGCACTCGTACGAAACTAGACAAGTTAAAATTACCACTAAATAACGAGTGTAATACAATTATATTTTGTGAAAGCATAATGCTACCCTATAATTTATAAATGTGTGTGAAATATCTTAATATTAACCTGTGAATCATGTTTGCTCCTCTCTGTAGTAAAATGAACCCTGCTAGCAGACATCATTTTTTGGTGCGTGCCAAATGTTGCTTATGAAACTTGTTTGATAAATTGTCTTTATTAAAGCATTAAAGCTTAAACAGTGGCAAGCTTAAAGTGGACTTCCATACGATTTCAAGCTTCTAATGATTGAAAGACAGATATTCTAGGTCAATAAACACAATTTTGTATGAAAAAAGTATGATTGTGGGTTCTTATAATTGGTTTTGAAATTCTAATGACACAAACTCGCGAGCGAGCTTGTTCTATCCCACAATGCACCAATTTGTGACGTGCGACCCTAACTATGCGCCTATCTATGTTTTTACACTGCAGCGAATGCGTTCTTTTGATCGGACCAATACAATGCTCGATCATGAATAGTTCAGTCCACGCTGCGCCACTGACCGTGCCTTTGAGCATTACTGCATTGTTAAACCGTTTGAAAATACTTGCCTGCCCGATATTGTAACACGTTTGGCTTTCATTGGAATTTGAATAGACACACAGTTTTGTAAACGTGGTTATTGAATTTGCTGGCTCTGCATGACCGGCTATTATAAATGACATATGCAGTGATCACAATGCAGTGGCACCGGATTCAAGTGAGGGTGCTACGTAAGGGTCTCATGATTGTGTGCGGTAAATTTAATTATTTTCTCAGAGTTAATGACATTAGAAAAATCTCTTAGAAATCAATCAAAGTGAGTCAAATCCTGAAAATATTCAACCGCATCCCTAGATTTATTTCCAATATACTGTATTTGTTTTAAAATCGTCCGGAATTCTCCTTTAATATTGCCATTGGAAGATAGGTGACAAACTACTTGCCAAAGTATTTTCTTTTCTTTTTCTATTGAGACTGTTGTAGATATTTGTAAGACTATTGATGCCTTGAAATGCCGCGTGTGCTACTGCGTGCGTGCTACTACTTGCGGGGAGGGGGAGGGGGTATACCGCTTTGTTTTGACATACGAGATAAATGATTGCTTGTAGTTGTACGAGATTGCAATTCCACATTAATATTAATTAAGTTATTTAGCCCAAAATACGAAAAGATAACATTTGTTAGGACTCTGATGGCAAAATGACACTTCAATTAAGCAATGAAATGAAAACTTCTGAAAGGATTATACAAATTATTATTTTTGAAACAAATATCAATAAAACATACAGAATTTAAATATTTTCTGTATGCAAAATATACAAAGTTTGTATTCTTTTATCGATATTCATCTTAAAACACATTTTGTTTTGAAAATCCTTGCTGAACTGATTGTTTAATGACATCCTTTTTACCATACAACTTAAAGGTATAGGCCAGTTTTGGAAACGCCCCCCTCTCAAAAAATGAAATGGAAGCTCTTATTTCCAATCATGTGAAACAAATATGTTTTTACTAATACGGGATGATACAAATTTTGCCTGGAAACCGCTTACTAATTGATATATTTGGTAAATTATCAAATCGTTCCGCTGTGGATAGATATCGCCAACGCCGAATCGCGCATACGATACGTGCATTATTGACCACGTGCGTTCGCTGTACGGGCTTGTCCCCAGCTTGTCGATACTCCAGTCCAGCGCTAGCGGCGCGGACAGGTGCGAACGGGTGGTGGATTTATACATTTCACGGGCGGGTATTGGATTTCTTCCGATATTTCTGCATTTAACGCATCGTTAGGTTCGGATTTTACCACACAAGCCCCTTTTAGATACTTTACAATATTGATAAGCAAACATCTAAGAGAATTGTCAACACAGTTGAAGATATTACTGAATTACTGCATGTAGGTGTGAGGTTAATGACGATAAAGGACAGGGTAACACAGATTACAGACATCAAAGAACATCGCCGCTCTTGAGAGGGGTGAATGATTAAGAAGGACATAAGAAGATGAAGTCATGATGAGAGACAATGTAAGGTCAAAACGTCCTTCAAGAAGTGAATACAAGTGGATGCGCATGCGCGCCTAGTACAGTTAGAGTCACACGACACTAGAGTGTTATTGTTTTGTTTTTTTTGGAGCACCGGGTTCCGATCGATATAAAATATCCGTAATGTCTTAGCTTTATTCATGCTATAGAGACAATTTAATAATGTATAATGCGAAACAAAATAACAGATTATTGAACCACCATATTTGCCAAGTAGGAGGATATGATGGTGATGGTGAGGAAAATACTTACACATGTAAATGATACTTTTAAAAGAAAGATCAGCTAGTTCATCACAATTCACATCTTCACTTTCAATTTATGGGCCCCGTTGCAAAATGCGATGCAATCGATTGTTACTTCAGAAAATATGTGTGCTTAAACCAATCAGATTTGCGCATTTAAAACAAGTGATCTGATTTACAATTGATTATATCTCTTTACGCAAGGGGCATACACACATCGAACATTATACAAGAAATTATACTTTCATTCTTCCCGATGACACATGTTCTCTCATACTTTTGGATACAAGTAAATAACAGGTAACACTTTGTTTAAAATAATGTAACAGAAATCTTTATTGTAACATCTTTTGTAATTGACCGACAACATCACAAGAGCCAGTCCTGCACCATATGACCATAGTGTTTGGAAGTTACCCTGTATAAACTGATTGCGGTAGCAAGCATTGCCCACCAAACATAACATATACGTGTACAATTTCATCTCCTTACTACAAACAAAAGTACAGTTACAAAATTGTGGATTATACAAACAAACAAAACATACAAAATATATATGAAACGACGCAGGAATTTCAAATGAACTAGACGCCCACTATCTTGTTTTCTTTTAGGTGGTCAATATATACTGTTTGATGAAATTCGTCTAGAAAGTTCACTTGTTTATAGCGGCCACATATCTATTTTCCCTTGGGTGGTGAGCGTACGAACGATATTTTGGGACTTGTCTATGAAGGTCACCTGATTGTAGCGCCCAGTTAGTTTTCTCTTATACATAGGTTTCGTCTAGTGAAACCGCCATGGCTAAATATCCATAGAGCTATACTTACAACCCTATGGAATCTTTCATACGGTATGCAGGCGGTGGCCATCACTGAGGTCAGTGTGGGCGATCGTTAGACCAAATGATAATTAGACTAAATGGTCATTAGCCGAAATAGTGTTTAGACGAAATGGCATTAGACGAACTGCTTTTAGACCAAGTGGAAAATAGACCTATTGGTATTAGACGAAATGGTAATAGACCAAATGGTAATAGACTAAATGGATATTAGACCAAATGGTTATAGACCAAACGGTAATTAGACGAATTGCATATAGACCAAATGAAGAGTAGCCTAACTGAGAATTAGACGAAGTGATAATAGACGAAACGATGGGAAAAAAAGTAGACGAAGTCACAATTGGCCCATTTGGTGATTAGACGAAACGGCAATTGCCTAAATGGGCATTAGACCTAGTGATGATTAGACCAAATGGGTTTAGCCGAAGTGGAGTTAGACGAACTGATGATTAGACCAAGTGGTATTAGACCAAGTTGTATTAGACCAAGTGAATATAAACCGTGATAACGATGGCCGGACACCTCTCCATGTTGCCTGTGAGAAAGGTCATCTTAACATTGTCAAGTATCTCCTCTCTAAAGGAACAAAGGTTGATCAAGTTAAAGAAGATGGCTCTACTCCACTTCATAGTGCAACTACATATGGTCCTCTTCAAATTGTCAAGTTCCTCCTATATCAAGGGGCTAACATCCGCAAGCAGTCTAATGACGGATCCACTCCTTTACACTTAGCTGCCAAGTGAAATGCATTGGATGTTGTACAGTTGTTGCTTTCAAAGGGAGCTAATGTAGATATGGATAATAACGAAGGCTGGACTCATCTTCATTGTGCATGTTGGAAACCTCAGCAGTGTCTTATCTCTAAAGTAGCAAAAATGGATCATATAACAAATAATGGTCTGACTCCAATTTGTATTGCACGTGATCATGGACATGTTGACATAGTACAGTTCCTCCTGGGAAATAGTGCTAATAATTTTAATATCTACAATAGGAGTGATAAAGAGTCCACTCCATTGAAGTTGGCCACTCAAAACCATGCACTCGATGAAGCTCACAAAAGAAAGGGTAAAGAAGACGGCTGGACATCTCTCCATTTTGCCTGCCTTAATGGTCACCTCGATATAGTCAAGTATCTCCTTCATGCAGGAGAAAACAAAGATCAAGTAACAGTTTGTGGCTCTACACCACTTTATGTTGCAACTAGGTTTGGTCATCTTAAAATTGTTCAGTTCCTCCTAGATAATGGGGCTGACATCCACATGCAGTCTAGGGACGGATCCACTCCCTTACACATGGCTGCCAAAGGAAATTCACTCGAGGTTGTAAAGTTGTTTTTATCAAAGGGAGCTGACATAGAGCAGGGGGATATTAATGGCCGGACTTCTCTTCATTGTGCATGTTGGAAAGGTCAGCTTGACATTGTTAAGTGGCTCATCATGTCAAAAGGACCAAATGTAAATAAAGAGAAAAACAACGGTGAAACTCCCCTTCACATTGCAGCTTCGAATGGACATCTTGACATTGTTAAGTTCCTCATAGATAATGGGGCAAATATCCACAAGCGGGCCAGAACCGGATCCATTGCTATTGATTCTGCTTTAAAAAAACGGAAGACAAGAAGTTGTTGATTATTTGCGGTCACGGGAAGCTTTGGGCAGTATTGTGTTGTTATAGTGAATGTTAATGTGAATTATGCCACAATGTCCTGTCTATCCAGAAACATGGTGAAACGTGTATCAATTTGACATGATAATTACAATAATAGGAGAAACTGCATTACCAATGGTTAATGTAGTAGCCTAGTCATAATGCAGATCCAAGTAATGGACTGTTACTTTACCAAACAGAGGCGAAGAAACATACCGTTTCGCCCTATCTCCAATTGATAGAAAATAAATATGTAAATCATAATTATTGAAAACGTATTTAAGACGTACATACAGCTTGCATATCAGGCCTATGATTGACCTTAATGTTTATGGTTAGTGGTTACCAACACAACATTTCAAGTGTAGGCTTTATTCATAGCTCGCCGAAGGGGTGTTGATATTGCATTGCTGGCACATTATGTGTACCTCAACGGAGCTTTAGACATACCTTGAATGCGACAACTCGTCGAGTCAAGTGATAACTCGGTAGTCAACTAGCAGTGGCATAATGTAGGTGCTAAATTTGATATTTTAAATGTCGCCTGAAGGGTTCATTTTCAAGCTCAAATGATCGCCATTAGTCTAAAAGTTTTACCCCTTAGGCTTAGTTATCAAGAATCATCTCAGAGCCTTTGGTTTCATAATCTTGGTTCGTCACTTTTTTGATTTGTATGAACATGCAGTGAATTTCTTAGTACTTGTTTATTGAAAATGACAATAGTCTTCAATTTTCTTAACATAGTGCTATCATATTACACATCATACTCATGTTACAAGAAAAAGGAATGTTGATTAATAGTGTTATTGAATTGTTTAGTAACACATGGAACATTTTCAATATTCTGTGTACAAGTCATAGAAAAATATTACCACATAAGATAAAACAGGAAACATGATGTAAATTACCCAACACATTTCAAGAGGCCCATTAATTGCTAAATTATAAAACAATAATTTATTATTCAAATAAACTAAAATCTTACAGTTATTTATCTATGTATTTATTTATTTATTTCCTCTCATAGGGTGGATATATATATTATATTTTGGATATTGTTTATTATATAGTTTGGATATTGTTTATTGTGATAGATAATGAGTGTATCTTTACCACTTTCACTTAGGGTATTTCCAAAAAGAACATTTTGTTAACTTACACTAGTGATTTGTAGTGTGTTAACATGACACCTTTTTAATGATAAATACAACTACCCTCTATATTGTTATAAGTATGCAGGTAATAGTAACTGCACCTTACTTTTCTTTTTCATTGACATCAGTGAATTGGTGTCATTCGTTTTTATTATATATCACTATTCCTGTGTTATTACAGGTCCATATATAAAGATTTTCGTATCAAATCTGTTTAAAATTCCATTTTACTTTACATAAGAACTCCTATCAACTGGATAGTAGTTATAATGACAAATCTCTGATGTTTCCACATTAAATAATGCAACCACATATATGTTGTTTATGTAGCCTTTGCATAGTTGCTGTACACAATTTTCATTCATTTTCCTTACAATTGTTTGAACAGATCTGACATGAAATATATTCATTATCTGCATGTTTTTTTTTTTATTTACCCATGCCAAGATGAATGTTCATCTGCCCCTGTGTGATGTTTCGTATTACTACTTCGGTATTTTCTATGCATTGTACATTTTTCACTTTACATGAATATATTACAAACACATTTACAAGTGAGAATCGTCCAACATATTTGCAATGTTGTTTTGTGTATCAATATTAATTTGATAATGCCGTTATTGCTATTCTGCAGATTAATATAAAAGCATATATTGCATTAATTGAATGTACCTCGGGATATTATCACTAGCTCACAATTACTTATTCATTTGTTTTGTTACATTCTGTACAAAATTATAATGGTGTGATTCAGGATAATATATTATTGTTATTAATCTATTGACATGGTTAAGGCCCAGTCCCATACTGACGATTTTCACGGCGAATCGCAACGGCTCGCAACGATTTACTAGAACGAATCGACTCGATTTAGCCACGATTTAACAACGAATTGGGAAGAATTGTACGGCGACTCAAGACGAATATTCGTCCTTCGTCGTTGTTCGACGAGTCAGCTCGTCATTCTTTTGTCTTTAACCATTGCGGTAGAAAAATCGTGGCAGAAAAAAAGTTGTGGTCCCATAGTGGCGATTTTTGCGGCGACTCGCAACGAATTATCATTCGTAGATAAAATCGCTTGAGTCGTCGCGAGTCGTTGTAGTTCGTTGCGAGTCGTTGTAATTCGTTCTGCGAACCGTTGCGCATCGCGAAGAACGCCATGAATCGTGTTAGCACAACGAATGTTTTGGGACTGTTCAAAACTATCGCCATGTCGCGACGATTTCCTTTCATTCTTTTTATGGAACAATAGGGCAGTGCACCATATAAACAATCGGACTTGTTTGAGTCAGTTCCACGGGCGTAGATCTGTCATTGATACCTTTCAACAGGGGGATGATCTATTCATTCACCCCCTCCCCCTCGTGATGAATAGGTATTACGTAAGTCTCTACGCCCATGGTTAGTTAAAAAACGGACAGCGGCGATCTTCACAACGAAGCGATACGACTCGCAACGAATTGCAACGATGTGGAACGACTTGACACGAATATGCAACGATAAATACAATGATTTTTGGTGAAAATCGTCGTGGCGTGGCGATTGTTTTGAACAGTTGAAGACGGAGATTTTCACGATTTTCTTCACGATGCGCGACGGTTTTGGGGGAAGAACCGATACGATGTAACACGACGCAACACGACCTAAGCGATTTTCTCGACGAATGTCAAATCGTTGCGATTCGCCGTGAAAATCGTCAGTATGGGACTGGGCCTTTAATCAAATATATTGTTTGGGAATGTTCCTAAGATATAAACTGCTGTTGATGAAATGAGGAATATACAAAATCAAATTCAAAGTCTTAGATTGATATCCCAAACCAAACATTCATTATTATAACATTAATTATACTGTATACAAGGATGTATTTCATCAATATACGTTGTGTTCATATGTAGGATATTACTCTTATAAGGCTTTGTACAGAAAACAATGTTGTCTCTTAATGTTATTGAATTGTGTACAAGAAAGTTATTAAACCAATATTAAAACTCATTACTTGTATTTAAAGGTAGTATATTATTCATATATGTTGTAAATTATATTGCTTTCTCTATACGCTGCATAGAAAAACATCTTCATTGAGATTTGATACTTTGTGTTGCATAATAATTCATTCAAAATTACACAATGAGTGAGTGTCAAAGTGAAAAAAATCCACATTAGATTTGTTCATTTAAAAACAAAACTATTTGTATTTAAAGATAATTTCCAGTCAAAAGGCTAAGTGTTGTTATAAATTGTAAATTTGTTCGACCTGAACATTGATTTATCTGTAATAAAATACTGTTTAGAATGTAGCTAGTGCAAGGAGGTTACTAAGGGTAATGTTACCCGTTTAGAGAACATATTATGTTGTATCTGCATATTGGCAAGGAAGTTATAATTCAAATAGAAATATTTAAACATTAATGTCATAGTTGCATATTGTTTGCTTTATACCCAACAGCATTTGGATTATAACCCAATACTTGTCAGTAATGTATGATTAATATCCTTGCTATAACCATTTAAAATTGCTTGATGATATTTGACATATATTACTGGGTTCTAGGACTACTACCCCCTGGACAACCACCCCCCGGACAATTACCCCCCGGACAACTACCCCCCTAGGACAATTATCACCCGGACAACAACCACCCGGACAATTACCCCCCTAGGACAATTACCCCCCAAGACAATTACCCCCCAAGACAACTATCCCCCAAGACAACTACCCCCCAAGTCAATTACCCCCCAAGACAATTACCCCCCAAGACAATTACCCCCCAAGACAACTACCCCCCAAGACAACTACCCCCCGGACAACTACCCCCCGGACAACTACCCCCCAGACAACTACCCCCCGGACAACTACCCCCCAAGACAACTACCCCCTGGACAACTACCCCCCGGACAACTACCCCCCGGACAATTACCCCCCGGATTATTACCCCCCAAGACAACTACCCCCGGATAATTACCCCCCGGACGACTGGCAACTGGTAGTGGAGCGATTTGGTCCATATCCTATGATACGTAGTTCAAGCTATGGAATCAAACATACACAAGGGCGGATCTAGCTTTTTGGTAAGGGGGGGGGGGGGGTGACCCAATGACGATGCGGAGCATCGTCCACGAGCCGCGAAGCGGCGAGACGATTTTTTGTGGCTATTTTGAACCCCCGTAAGTGATGTTTTCCTGGCATCTACTAACACAATGGAGACCATAAAAAGCAAGGGGGGTTTAAACCCATGATGGGGCGTTTTTCTATGCACATCACATTTTCACTCGGCAGCCCAAGGGGGGGGGGGGGGGGGAGGTTTAAACCCCCTTACCCCCCCCCCCCCCCGTAGATCCGCGCCTGATACATAATGTATGCATATTAAAAAGTGGGAGTGACAATCACCTCCACTTTAAAATGTATGGGGGGGGGGGGGAGCATGCCCCCCCCCCCCTCCCCCCTCCCCGTCCCCCGGGTGCATTGCGTGCATTCAATTTTGCCAATTTTTGTTACCGCATTTGTATTGAGTAGTTCAAAATCGTTTTCAGCATTAGAATTCTTATATTGATTATTCGGAAACATTTTGTTTGCATTCGATTTAAAACGTATTTCGATTTCGAGTAAATTCGTGAATCGAACATGATAATATGTATTTGATTTTGCAAACACAATAAATGCAAATAGCGTGTTTTTTTTAATTGAATGATAAAAGTGGTAAATCACTTGATCGAAGAGCTAAATCGTATGAACACAATGCAATTTTGAGCAAAAATTGGAAACCTTCACCTCAATTTCGTGAAACTGAATGACACGCTTATTGAAACGAATGAAAAGCTTACGAAATTGACCGAAAAACATATCAAACATGTGATACGCCTAGGTCACTAATGCACCGGATGCAACCAAAGACTGTAGAATTACAAGACAGCTCACTGGCGGTCGCGCAGCGATGTCCCTTCAAACAGAATGAAGATTCAAATCGAGCTTAAGCCTAGAGCTTAGTAACCATATGAAATGTATTATATCACTGTATTTGTGTCATTTTTATTAATAAAAAAACATTTTAAAATTATAGACGATTGCTTTTTTGGAAATTCAGTTCCATTCTTTAGTAAGAATTTAAAAGAAAATAAGGATCAAACTGTACTTACAAATACTCGGCAAATCAGGCTAGCATGAAGATTGAGCAACAGCTTAAGTGTCGACCTTAGTAACCTATAGGAATATGTTTTTATGTAGAATTAATATTATCCTCATGATAAGAAAAATATTTAAAAATTATAGTCGATAGCGATTTTAACAATTGAAATCAAAGCTGTGAGAAACATATTTTTTAAATTTAAAGATTTGTTACCGTGTAGAGAAAAATGGCAATGGCTACTCGCGTGTTATAATGTTAATGCGCGCTCAGTCCGCGCACTGTCTTTATTTAATTCTTTATAATTGTACGCGCAAATTGTGCGCAAAGCAAATTTCCCGCGCGATATGCAAATTTAGGGTCGTCAAACTTTATCACGTCATCTTGAACTTATTTTTAGTCAGGCGAAGTAAACATTGTTATTGTGACGTCATAATGAAAAGCCTGCGTATCAAAGTGCGTGTTAATTTTGTACATCGCGCTCTGCCCATTCACGTTGTACAGGATAATTGCACAGTGGTCGGTCTTTCCATTAAGCGTCTTTGATGCAACACAATGGTTTTACCTACATTTCGGATTGCGATATCGTACGATGTCTGGAGTATATATGTGTATTGGCAGTCCCGTAGCATGGTGGTGCTTTGGGTGCGTACACCCACCCCAACCCCCCCCCCCCCCCCCCCCCCCCCATTCAGAAAGGTCAACTTTGTATCGGTCTCGGGCAGCAATCGGCCCATTTGACATTTGACGACCCCAACTCCCTGCTTACAAAACTAAAACAGTGGTCTAAATCAGCGACATACCCCCCACCCCCCCCCCCCCCACCACACACACACACACTTACACGACTCAACTAGTTGTCTTGGTCCCGTTTTTTAATATACCCACCCCTAAAGCCCAAATTTACCCACCGCCTTTAAAAATCCAGGCTACCGGCCTGAACGATCACATATTTTGTCTTGCGGTGGTTGTCTTGGGGAGTAATTGTCTTTGGGGGGAGGGGGGGGGGGGGGGGGGGTTATTCCAGGGGGGTAGTTGTCCGGGGGGGGGGTTATCGACCGGGGGGGGGGGGGGTGATTTTCTGGGAGGTAATCGTCCGGGGGGTAGTTGTCTTGGGGGGGGGGGGGGTAATATTCCGGGGGGTAGTCTTCTTGGGGGGCTAATATTCCGGGGGGGTAGTTGTCCGGGGGGTAGTTGTCCGGGGGGGTAGTTGTCCGGGGGGTAGTTGTCCGGGGGGTAGTTGTCTTGGGGGGTAGTTGTCTTGGGGGGTAATAATCCGGGGGGGTAGTTGTCCGGAGGTTAGTTGTCCGGGGGGTAATTGTCCGGGGGGTAATTGTCCGGGGGGGGTAGTTGTCCGGGGGGTAGTTGTCTTGGGGGGTAGTTGTCTTGGGGGGTAATTGTCTTGGGGGCTAATTGTCTTGGGGGGTAATTGTCTTGGGGGTAATTGTCCTAGGGGGGTAATTGTCCGGGTGGTAGTTGTCCGGGGGGTAATTGTCCTAGGGGGGTAGTTGTCCGGGGGGTAATCGTCCGGGGGGTGGTTGTCCAGGGGGTAGTAGTCCGGACACGGTATCACTGTACATAGTTCCTCTTGTTTTAAATGACTAACACTATGGATTTTTTTTTTCAGTACATATTATTTCACATTATTTGTTTTTAATATCAAGACGAAATACAATATTGCAGTCCTATTCATAAATGTTATGTTATAAGTTGCCGTGAAATAACCAAGTGTACTATTTTATCAAAAGTGCACAAATTTCGCATGTCCAAATGTAGATCGCATAATTTTGGTCAAATAATGTACATGTTCTTAGAAAGATTATATTAAAGCCCAATTAAATAATTATATAAATAAATGTACTCGTTTCTGTCCATGTTTATTGTTTATGGAATTTCAATCTTCAAGTCTCAATCTTTTAAGTCTCAATTTATTTTAAGTATAAATCTTTTGTTAATATAATTAGGTCGACAACAAAATAATAAATAGTTTCCTATTTGTGTTTTTCACCCTCTTTAAATAAATTGTATAATAGTGTACGCAGTATATATGTTTTTTTATAAATATTATTATCACATTGTATGAACTTCATATTACTTATACTCTCAGTCAAACATGTTTAGCAGCCAGCTGTCTATAGCAGCCACCCCGCCTATATTGGCCTCCAAAGGTGTTCCCCTGCGGAGAAAAACAGTTTTGTAGAACCTGTTTATAGAGGTCACTTTTCTATAGGGACCACTGTTATTGTTTCCCTTGGTGGTTGTTATACACAGATTTGACTGTATTTAGAAAATATTTGCCTTGAAAACAAAAACTAGATACTGGTACTTGTGTGGCAGTTATGAGTGTAATTTTAAACATACCACATAGGTGAGATCTCAGATGAAATAAGGTAAGTTTAATTATAAGCTATTCTGTTGAACTGAAGAAAAAAAATAGTAAAAAGTAAAGAAATTGTATATTATTTGCAATGGCCCATTGAACTTGATCAAGATCAGTGTAGTTAGTGTATAGAAGTAAATGGACTCCACTTCCAACACATTGTTAAGCATATTAATCCCTTATATTATCATTTCACTTGTTTCATAATTTTGTAATTAAATATGAGGAGTCTATTGGATAGCCTTTAATCGTACGATATTCAACCTTATAATTCGATGCATATTTATATAGTTGATGTAGCTCACCCTTTTCGTCCTAAATGTAAATTTAGCCATGGATCATAATGTGTTTGTATATTATTTGTATATAATGTTATGAGGATTAATGCCTCATATGTTTATATCATATTTGTATTCTATCCAGTCACTCCTTAGGCGGTTTTTGTTTTGTAATATTGTATTCAACAAACAATTTAAATTCAATTGAACTACATAATGCTTGTTTACAATTCCAATGGTATTTGCATAAAATGATATTAAAACAAATTAAACAACATGCATCATTTCTTGTGTTTGTATTATTTTGTGTATCCTCTATTTCAAGGGATAGATGAGTTTTGGTAAAGAGAGTACAGTTTTGGTCAAACTGAATTATACTAACCAAAACCTGCACCAATACATTACAAACTAATAATTATAACTCCACCATGCTCGACAGGAATACAACAAATTACAAATAACTAAATAACATTAAAAGCCTGTTATCATTCCAAAAGACCTGATAAAACTCAAAGAGGGCACTCTCTAAAACCTCTTTTGCAATTTTTTAAAAAGAGGAAGAATTAAAAAGAAATAATTGCTGGTTCAAATTTATCTACTTATTGTGGGGCCCAACAATTATTACAAATGGTTATGTTTATGGATATCTCAGCAGTTTCTCAACCGATTTTGATCAAATAAAGTTGATTCTGTCTTTAAAATTGTATGCTCTTTCAAATTTGATATTAAGTTTTATTGTTTTGAAGTGCCCTCTATACCAATACTGAACTATCCCTTTAAAGAATAAGAATGACATTTTCCCCAAAACACTTACAGGCAGTAGAATGTACAGATATAAAGTTTGTCTGTCATGTTGTAAAATCATAATGTATCTAATGTTTACTCGTATCCGAAATACTGAAAGGAATATTAGATAAACATTTCAATTTACTTTGCACAGGACTCATTGTAATTTGCAAAAAAAACCCAGCATGTATAGGAAATTGTGTGTGTTAGGGGTGTGTGTGTGTGTGTGTGTGTGTGGGTGTGTGTGTGTGTGTGTGTGTGTGTGTGTGTGTGTGTGTGTGTATAGCCTCGTTGGTATGTTCTACCTACATATCATTTCACATATTTGATAGAATTCAAAATGTGCAAACTTAAAATCAAGGTTTCTTGAAATGTTGGATAATAGTCATCAATGGCATTTTTCATGCTCTTCGAAGTGGGCAAAAACATCAACAAATCATTCAGTGGTATTGGATAGAGAAGTGTTTGTATTATTCATTCAAATACTGATATTACATGATGTTTACTGTTTTAAATAGAAAGTATGATGGTGAACTGTTTTCAATATGCAGGGCGGCAGTGCTAAAAATTAAAATTACACTCATGATTGCAACACAATTTTTAACTTTCTTACCATGATTTTAAAATAACATTTATGTTTGGTACAAATTTGCATTATGTACTGTAACTTATCTAGCGGGGATTATAGCATACATTTTCAATTCTTTCATTATTTGTTTATATATTTGCGTAATTTGGGTTTTTTTAGTTTCACCTAAACCAAGGTCAAAATCATTGGCATTGGGCAAAGAGAGAAAAAAAGTACATAATGGATGGATTAGAAACATGATTTATTCTACAGCTAAAATTTTTGATTCAATACCGCTTCCATGTGGGACCTAAATTTGGAAGGCGATGAAATAAAGAAAAATCTAAATTGACACTCGTCTTGTGCTTGACATGAGCTACTTGAATTTGTCGCAAACCTACATGTGCAATCTTTCTCCTTGCCATCTTCAGCTAAAAGTTACATAATATTTTATACAGGATGTCGCAATGAAAATTATACACTGACTTTACGAATACAGCATGTACACACTTAAAAGAGTGCATCGCATTACAGGATATTTATTTCAACGCTTGTTTCTTTTTGGAAATGAACTGCATGGGTCTGACTATGTGTCAACCAAATTTAGACACTGTTTTTCATGGATAAGCTCTTAGAAGTATTTATCACATCACAGGATACCATATGGGCAGAGGATAAAGCCCAAAATCCAGATTAACGCTTTCTCCATGTTCGACATGAACAGCGTTGGTCTTTAATTATCTTCCACACCCTTTTGCTCAAACCCTCATAGTAATAAGCTATATAAAAAGTAAAATTTAGAATGTCACTCTCTCCACTTTAACGTACAATGTGTTCGCTGTCTCATGTGCCTACCTCATGCTCTTTAAAGGGGCCTTGCAGACCAAATGCATGTTGACTTCTGTATATCTGTATTAGTGTACACATTCAATATTTGTAAACTGCTTGACCTAAATATGTTCTGTATATTTTAAAACATTTTATAATTTATTTGTGTTCATGTTGCTAAGCCCCACCTCCTAAAAAACCCTCCAGAGTGAATTATATTATTGACTGGTTGTGACATCTTCTGTCAATCATTGGTCAGCTAACTTGAGAAATTAAAAAAAGATGAAAGTACAACAAGAACATGCACACAAAAGCATGCCCTGCATGCCTCCATACAATAGCTTAGACAGTGCTTTTCTTCTGACATAGCAACTGCTATTGAAATTAAAGGTGTGGAGTTGGTATTGTATTCAACCGTGTGATGCTATTGTGATTAGGCACTCAGCTTGGGTGAAGGTCACTAACTCTTTGCAACTGAGTAGTGAATGACCAGTCAACAATATAATTTTACTCTGGAGAGGTTTTCAAAAGTGGGGGCTTAGCAATATGGAGACAAATAATTACTAAAATGTTTTAAAATATACAAACTACACTGGGCCCAAAAAGAAACTTATATTTTTTCACAATGTCATATCTTAAAAATCTGTCCATCAAAATTAACCAAAATGACACACAGGATTACTTATATAGCCTACTCGAATGACATGTCATTATCCAAACGGTTACGTTACTGACAGAACCGTTTGCTGTATCACATGTCACAGCCTGGACATTTCGGCAACAGAGTTTAAGCCAGGTGAGGAAATCAAAGCAAATTGAAATAAAGGTAATGTCAGTTCTTAAATCTATGAAACAGAAACATAGTTTGTATAATGAATATAAAGCATCAGATTTTAATGTAGAATATGCACACGAGTATAAGAAATATGAAAATATATTAAACACTGTATTGAATAATGCTAAACGAATATATTATACTGAATTATTTGACGATAATAAACATGATACAGGTAAAACATGGAAAACAATTAATGAGTTGATCAGTGGAAAAGGGAATTCTAAAAATTCAGATATAGAAGAGTTAGTTCGTATCTTTCGTATATGATCGTATTGATGGAGCGACCAGAGTTGTGTCTTCTGAGGGAGATATAATAGCTGAGGAGCTAACTAATTACTTTGTTACAATTGGGTCAAACTTAGCACAGAAGATTTAAAATGTATGTTATAGTCATAAAGAGTATTTGGGGAGAAGAAAATTGAAACTCGTTGTTTTTTAAACCCGCAAAAGAAAGGGAAGTATTTTATTATGCGCGTGCTCTAGATAGTAAGAAATCCCATAGATATGATAGTTTACCAGTACGATTAATATACAAATGATGCGCAAGTATGAGTGGGTCGGTAGGAATTGTTTGCACAAGGTAACTATGGAACTGTTAAACCCACGAGGCGAAGCCGAGTGGGTTTAGACTAGTTTCCATAGTTACCGCGTGCAAACAATTCCACCGACCCACGAAATAAACTTGCGCATCATCTGTTTTATAGAATGGGCATTGTTACGCCCCCCAAAAAGTCAAAAAAAATAAAAAAATTAGAAAAATTACCGGATGCATGAAATAATTTTACCGGACGCATGAAATTTTTTACCGGACGCCATGATTTTTTTACTGGACGCATGAAATTTGTTACCGGACGCATGAAATTTTTACCGGGACGCATGACATTTTTACCGGACGCATGATTTGTTTACCGGACGCATGACTTTCATGCTCAGTACAATTAATTGTCTGCACAAATTTTGCTCTCAACCAATCAGATTGCAGGGATTTATCAACCCATTCTATAATACAGGATGTAGTTAATTCTATTGTAGTACCATTGACTACATGTTTAATTTGTCATTGAAAAAGGGAACTTTTCCTGATTGTCTTAAGGTAGCAAAGGTGACACCTATTTGTGAAAAGGGGGCAAAGACTGATCCGCGAAATTACAGACCTATGTCAGTTTTTGCCAGTTGACGCAATAAATCAATTTTTTTGGCTAAAAAGGATGACACATTATGGTATACGTGGTAGTGCTTTCCAATGGTTTGCTAATTATCTCTTGAACCGTTCTCAGGCTTATGCTATAAGGAGGCAACATGTATCGGCAACAGTCTGATATTCCGTATTCTGAGGTCTCGAAAGAACGGCAGAATGGCCGATATTTCGGATTTTGGGGGGTCTCCGGAATAAAAAAAAAAAAAGTATTTGGTTAGTGCACGGCCGGGGCGTCGATCCGTTTTTGATATTAGGGGGGGCGAAATTTGAAAAAATTTCCAGAGTGACCACTGAGAGAGCTAAAAGCCCCACATTGGCATGCCCGGAAGTTTTATTATGCGCTCATTGAAAGTGTCTTGATGGCTCGAAGACCTGATTTTGGGGGGCACCCACATTTGGGGACAATAATAGGGGTCCAGGGGGCGGAGCCCCCGGAAGCTTTTAGATTTCAGACATTTGCAACCCCTATCAAGATCATGGGTGTTTAAAATTGATTATAAAATAGTGAACCTATACTCGTAACGTATTGTTAAATGGCATAGCGAGGAAAAGATTGAGCCTTGCATGAGATGGATCCACGTGATCATGTACACATATAGAGCCATCGATATACTCTAGGGCATTGGGCTCCATGAAACTAAGCAAGGGCGTCAACAACTTCTCAAAACTGGAGGGGAGACATTGCTAGGAAGCGAAGCGACCGAGCGGGGGAGGGGGTGTCCCCCTCCCACAGTAGGGAGCTTTTGTATTGTTGGGCGTGAAATTGTGCGATTTGGTTGCACATCTGAGACAGAAATGTCACGTAATATCAAGTATATAAGTATTGAACCGAACATACATAATGACAAAGGGAGGGGGACAATCTTCATCCACTTTCAAATGTGGGGGGACAATCTTCACCACTTTCAAATGTGGGGGGACATGATAATTATTCCAAAATGATTTTGCGTTCAGCGCATATGGACCGAATTGACTGAAAGATATATTTCAGATTATTTTATTTTCTGTAACGGTGGGCTATCTATAGATGAGGGTTTAATTAACTTCGTTTGAGAAATTACACTGCCCAACACATTTCGAAATGTGAGTTCCCGCAACCAAAATGAAACTTGCATTATGAGAAACTGTATGCGCGCGAAGCGCGCGGCAAAAAAGAGATTTACAGTCCTTTTCAAACTAGAAAACGGCTATTTTGAAGATTAATTATTGATAAATGTGTCTTTCCCCTCTTTGGCATTATGTCACTTGATTTTTTTCTTCCTCATTTTCGGAATTATTGGGGGGGGGGGGGGGGGGGGCGAAATGATATGTTCGCCCCCCCAAATATTTTCATTGGGGGGGGGGGGGGGGGGGCGACCGCCCCCCCTTGTCCCCCCCCCCCCCCCCCCCCCCAGGACCGACGCCCCTGGTGCACGGTCTGGCATTGATGTGCTAAACAGAGTTATACACGCCGCGTTTCCGTTGGCGGTGGGAGCATGTCAATCAGATCTTGAGGGCAATGTTGTGTGTGCATCTTGTACATTCACCTAGTTTATTCAATACGGACAGTAACATTCCATACAAAAGAGCAGAATAATACCAATCCAGCAAACGCGTCGTGGATCTGATAATTTAAGTGTTGCGATTAGTGTGAAACAAATAAGGCATGTCGTTATATATGTGATTAGTGTAAAAGAAAATGGTATGGTGGTAGAGTGGTTTTGTTGATGAAAGTGGTGGACAGCATGGCAGTGGTTGTAGTGGTGATGGTAGTAGTGATTTTGGTGATGGTAGTGATTGTTGTAATGGTAGAGGTGATTTTGGTAATATTGGAGATGATAGTGATGATAGAGGTGGCGGTGGTTGTGGTCATATGGTGAAGGGGATACATGTAGTAGCATTGGTGATGATAGCAGGATTGACTTGGCTGAGCTGGGAACTACTTATGCTCCGTAGTTCACACACTGTGTTGATGCTTTAATAAATATTTGAACGATGGATAATGGCTCATTTAATCATTATGATAGCCTCATTTGGAAAAAAAGATTATAGGTTTTGCTTTCTGTTTTGATAGCAGACGTTATAATTCATTAGAAGTTGACGGTTTGGTGTATACACACTTGACAGAAGTACGTAAGTTAGAACCATTGCTAATATCAATAGGCTCGTAGCCAGGAATGGGGGGGGGGGGTGGGGGGGGGGGGGGGGTGTGCGTAGGGATAATTTGTTATAATTAATAGTTGAACACTTGATGTATAAATGTGTTACTATTATAAAGGGTAGTACTGTTGGTAAGGGCTGAGCTTTAGTAACCCAAAACATGCACAATAACATTTACAAACTAATAGAATTCCACCATGCTCGAAAGGTATAGAAACTTACAAACGACTAAGTAAAAAGCCTGTTATCATTCAAAAAGAGCAATTAAACCACAAGAGGGCGCTCTCTAAAAAAATTGTTTTGAACCATTTTTCTTACAAAAACAAAATTCATCGAATAAATCAGGGCCCCAGATTTAATCCTATCGGATATATGTATTGATATTTCAGCCGTTTCTGAACCGATTTTGATGAAATAAAGTTTATTCTGTCATTAAAATTGTATGCTCTTTCATTATCCCACAAACAAATTATTTCGTGCAGCTGCTCTATACCCAAAACTGAACTAGCCCCTTTCATTATTGTTTTGCAATGTATTTTCAAGACTTAAAGCATGGCATTCATAACTTGTATTAGTTTAGTTCAACTACTTGCACATTTTTGTTCGCCGTCTTGTATATTTACATGTCAAAATATTTAATGTTTGCTTGTTACAAATCTGTTATTGCTATATTGTATCAATATGTGACTGTTTTCTGTAAAAATATACAATTTTTCTTTAAAAATTTCAATAGTTCTTCTTCACTCATTGGCAGTTAATTCAGTTTTGAGTATTTTTCGCCTATATTATACAATAATGAAAACAAACAAATTATTTCCTATGGGAAATGGGTATTATTCATGGTCGCTGTGTGTTATCGCAGGAAAGGAATCACGGAAAACACTCCGTCCCTCGGATAGAACGATAAATGGAGGTCTCATGTATGAGACAGTCTTCACACCAGCCTCATGCACGCTACGAACCTAGTTAACTTTTTTTTTTAAAGAGTATGGTGTTAAACCGGATGAGTAGTAACCTTGCATATCACAACCCAAATCATGCAAGAATCTTCCAAATTGAAGGATGCATTTCAATACTAAGAAGAAGAAGAAGACATCGAAGAAGCACAGGACAGACTACGCCCTACCCTCCTTGAAGACTAAACATGAAACATGAAACTTAATCAGCACGATTCATTACTACACCATATGACACATACCGATGACTTTGGCATCCCGTATTCATTACGTACCTGTTCAACATTCAATACGTTTTCACACACTATCAATACAAGTTTTAATCTCTGACAATAATACAATGTATGGGGAGATACAAGAAATACACCTCGGCATTTCAATTTGTATGTTCTATCGTGTGAAAATTGAGGTAAAGATTTACAAGCTTTTAAGCAAATTTAGTGAATGGACCAACAATTTAGAAGCCTAACAGCAAAGGTTTGAGCAAATTAAATGTGGATAATTCAATCAAGGATGATGATTTTCCAACTTTGTTATACAAATCTTGTATGCTGCCCTCTTATTTTGCTCCTTGCTAAATCTGTGATGTCATATAAGAACAGTTTCATTGGAAATAAAAGTCAGTGGAAGTTTGTTCTATCGTGGCATTACATATTTTTGCATATTGCCATCTAGACAGGGCGGTAAACTAAACTTTACGAAATCATCAATTTATTTTGAATGGAAAATAAAACTTTTACACTTGGGATTCTAAAAGTTGCTCGCCTTTTATTCAATCCACATTAATATGTGGAGAATCTTCCCCTTAAACCTACACAATGAAGATACAATGAAGATACACAAAATGAAATAAATGTATGGAATGTATCAATGGTAGAAGTGATATAGGACATTGGCTGTAGAGATTATAGAGGAGACGTTTGGTTTTGTCATTTCGGCGTTCATGCAAAATAAATACTTACGCCATAATATTGAATTATTAATGATAAATCATATCATAATATAGCTATATTCAACATTTATTTTAATGGAACTCCTACTATTATGCTGCCTGTCCAACACTCGAATCCGACCTTATTGTGCATCATCTGGTTTAGTGGTAGTGGGGAGAGTGGCACATGTATTAGGAGTGGCATAGCGTGGTCCGACTGATTGGGAGGGCAAACAAATTATTGGAAGGGGCACATCTTACGTCAACTAAAAAAACATAAGGGAAACATTTTAAACATTTTAAACAAGAAATACACACAATTTCCATATTTTTTCACAAATATTTCCCTGATGTATTTACTGCGATTTTTTAAGGGGCACATAATTATGCCCCCTGCCCCACCCCCCCCCCCCCCCCCCCCCCGTAGCTACGCCACTGTGTAGTATCCATGGTGATGATGCTATATCATGATTTACTCGATTTGGCCAAGGCTGTAAACTATTTATGCTGCCAGCTGCGGTGAAAATGTAGAATGTTCTGGTACCCTCGTCACCTATTTGTATCTGTAGTTGAATAACATCTTTCACACGCTGGTATGACTATGCTTCAATCAATATTTAAACGGTAGTTAATGGTCTATGTACACATGATATCTACATTTTGAGGAAAAAAAACGGTGATTGATTGATATTTTTGTTTGATAACAGATATGTAACTGGTTGAGAGGAGTTGACGGTTTAAGGTAAACATACTTGAGAGAAGTGCTTGAAGTTTGAACCGTGACTGATATAATTATCAAAGGGAGCAAGCACTGTACATAGACTATTTGCAACACTTCAAGTTAGATTGGCCGGAACGACTGGCTAGTGCGACTATCACACTGTAGCGGCAATCGTTCACAGTAACTTGCAGCCTCCTTCTTATGTCCCCTACTCCTCCTCCTCCTCCTCCTCCCCTCTTCTTCTTCTTCTTCTTCTTCTTCTTCTTCTTCTTCTTCTTCTTCTTCTTCTTCTTCTTCTTCTTCTTCTTCTTCTTCTTCTTCTTCTTCTTCTTCTTCTTCTTCTTCTTCTTCTTCTTCTTCTTCTTCTTCTTCTTCTTCTTCTTCTTCTTCTTCTTCTTCTTCTTCTTCTTCTTCTTCTTCTTCTTCTTCTTCTTCTTCTTCTTATTCTTCCTCTTCTTCTTTTTCTTCCTGTTGTCCAATATTGTAATATATTTATGAAATGTTCGTCGTCTGTACGCGTGACTATTCTGACATCAGTCGTTTATGACAATCACACGCGAGGCTTTGTCTGAAAAATAGGGTCAAGGGTGGATTATTAATTGTCACAGCCATCAAGGGACAGGGTCAGACTACGCCCTACCATCCCTGAAGACAAAACATGCAACCTAATCAACACTATTAATTACACTATTCTGTGACAAATGCCGATGCCTCTGGCATCCCATATTCATTTCATCCCTGTTCAACATATGGGAAATGGGAGTATGGAAATCGTGTCAATTCCCTGCTCTTCTGCATTGTGGGGAGAAATACCAAAAAATAAACCTTGGCATTTAATTAGCTATATTTTATTGTGTTAGGGGTAAGTTTTTACACACTTTTAAGGAAATTTAGTGAATGAAACAACAATTTAGAAACCTAACAGCGAAATTTTGAGCAAATTTGGATAGTCCAATCAAGGATTATGATTTTTCGAAGTTTTGATAAAACTCTTGTATGCTGCCCTCTTATTTGGCTTGTTGCCTTATCTGTGATGTCATATAAGAACATTTTCATTGGAAATACCAAATAAAAAAATCACAAAAGTTAGTGGAAGTTTGTTCTATCGTGGCATTACACACTTTGGCAAATTGCCATCTAGACAGGGTGGTAAACTAAACTTTACGAAATTATACATTTATTTTGAATGGAAAATACAAATTTTACAGTTGGGTTCTTTCCTTTTATTCAATCTTCCCCTTACACAATGAAGATACAATGAAGTTACACAATATGAAATAAATTTATTGGAATGTATAAATTATAGATTTTCAGGGGATAGAAGGATGAGGAAGTTAATGGCACTTTGTATACACTGCCTCTCAACCATAATTATTAAATCATCAATAAGTGCCCTTCTGCCTTCCTTTTCCTATTAAATATACTCGGTGAAACGCTATATTATAAAGTGAATCATAGTCCTACATAATTTATTGCAACTACACAAGAGGAAATTGTGAAATGCGGTATCGGTTCAAGTGAAATTTATTGCGGTAGGAATGAATCTTGTAGCAACTGTTTTAAAAGCTACCGTTCGTTTATACTTACTTGTAACTCCTTGGAAGATTTATTTATTGACTTTCAAAACTTACCCTTCTTGGATTGAACATCTATGATTTATAGATGCAGTATTATAATTTGATGATTGTGTTGATTATTGATTATTCTTAGATTTCCTTATCGTTTCTATTATATTATTTTGTTCTTTCGTGCACACGTAACATTGAAACAAAAGCATACAAATATGAAACAATAGACACTGTTTAACTGAATTTCATGCCATCTAAAAATTGTTTCCTACCAAAATGTATGATCAGAATGTATTTTCTTTTATTTCCATGTAAATCTAGTTGGAATATAAAGTATAATCGGGAAGGATATGATATTTAAGCTTTAGACCTCAACCCAGCCCCCCACCCCCCCCCCCCCCCCCCACCAGGAAAATGTGCCCGTGTACCCATGGCGATAGCCCCTAGCCCCTCGTGTGATCAGCTGTGTCAATGCTGGTTGTGTTAACTTACTGACGAATGTTTACTATTAATCTCGGATGATTATAAATATGACAATATTGATATCGTACAAAATAACAGTGCCAAGAAGGGTAACGACATTGATAACAAAAACCCTGAGGGCTGTGACTGTTTGCATCTTCCCATAAAGTATATTTGGTAAACCATAACATTTGATAAACTTGTTATTTAACCCGAAAGAAGATAATGCACCGGGAATAACAATCGTAAGCTTTGAACCAAATTAGGTCCTCATGTATTAGTTATATTTGCCCATAAACACCGCTGCATATAAACATGGACTTTATTCATTGTTATTACACCCAATCTTCACCCCCATCAACGTTATCAATAAAGTAATGCACGTGGTTGCAGTTAAATGTTTGCCAATACATATTTGGATTAAATAAATATGATATTTCGCTCGAAAGTAGATGACATACTTAAAATGATCAAAATGACCTCTATACAGCGTTCATAATGCTCATTTTACGAGTGTGCATTGTCGGGAAATCGACATAATAAGTCTACCAACAAACGCGATTACAAAAGCACGAATCCAACTCTGTATAAAGTTGACCAATATCTTCAATCAATAAACCTTATCGCATTGCTAACATTTTGTTTGCCAAGATCAATTTAATATGTGATAACTTGGTTCATTTTGCACGTAGGCAGATTGCACAATACCGATTTATTGTGGACATTTTGGAAATGACAAACCGCCAAATGTCGCCATCATTGGTAGCATTGAAACATTTATTTTGACAAATATTTTTAATTCATGTGGGCGAGAAGAGGACTGGTTGTACTTGAGATGTATTATTTTTGCTAGAAATATGAATTCATATCACTTACTACTACATGTACTTACCACCACGAAAATTGTGTCATCTGTAAAATACTTGATTTAGACAATCATCGGACTCTCAACATGTCCTACATGTGCGCCCATTCTAAAATCGTATGTCTTTATAAACGAAATGTGGTGATTTTGCGAATATTCCTTTGTTTGTGTTAATCATTACTTACAAAATAAAATTGAATTCCCTGGCAACAACATTGCATTTGCGTTGTGCACCATTGACCTGACATTGCATTAATGAATTTCAAAGTTATATTTACATAATTATACATTTATATTTAGCGCACCAACATGTATGTGTTCTGAAGTTAATGTAAATCAACGCTAACATAAGTGATATTTATTCACATACATGGATAATATGTGAATCTTACGGGGCATACGTATCATTTGCATAATAAAGTAAGCTTATGTGCAGTTGCGTAGCTACGGGGGAGGGGGGGGGGGGGCACGTGCCGTCAAATAATTTGTCAAAAGCAAGGATAAACATCAGGGGAAAACAAGTATTAGGAAAAAAAGTACATAAGGTATGCCCCAAATAATTTGTGTTCCCCCATGATCAGTCTGTCCATGCTACGCCACTTGGTAAATGGACCTCGAGTGTAAAATTGTAAGTCTTATACGAGGATCATTACTGTTTGTCTCACTCTCTCTTTCAAGATAATCGAGAGAACAATATTTTACATTACAAGTATTTAAATGAATGACCTCATGTTCTTCAAGACATTTATTTTAACAAAGTAGTTATTGTTATCTATTCCTATATTTTAAAGGCATTTCTATATCATACAAAAAAACATAAAGCATATGAAGTGATAGGGGGCTGTTGCCCGTGAGCTTTAACAAACGGCAATGTATGGGTAAAGGGCACCACAAATTCGGGCAGAACATGTCTTTTAAGGGCGAAAGGCACCTCAAATGTGTGCTAAACATGTCATTTTGGGCAATTTTCAATTATTCAAATTCCACGTTTGGTGCCTACATGCCTACATTCACAGATCATCATAACTAATACTCACACCCAAGTTTGCTACACATCATTATCTAGGGGATGGACGGCGGAAGCCATAGCCAATTGTCTACACTGAATCTCAACCATAATATTATTGAATGAGTTTCCCTATGTCCTCCATTTCCCCTTAAAAGGTACTCGATAAAACGATATTATACAGTTAAAGTGAAACCAGTATCTAACTACAAGAAAATTACTTGGAGCTTCCACATTTTTCTTCTACCGTGTTGTTTGGCTTATCATTTTTGCTTATGGTAAGAGAAGAATACAATAGGGTTAGATTTGTAAAATTGCCCCTTTAGTATGACGATATCTATCATTGATAATCATTCAGCTCAAGAGCGTTAATGAACGGTTATAAACCTCATACACGTTATACAGTAATTCGTTGTAAAAGCTGACGCAAATTTTTGCTTTTTTAACCAGGAAAGCAGTGTTCTTTTCAATGAAACTTTCACACATCATTCGCAAATATCTTACAATGATTTTGGTATAGGATCGAAGTCTTAAATGTAATTTTGGGCAATATCTGACACTTTACAGGTGCACCTTTAATCCTGGACATAATAGTATTGATAACAAGAGGAAAGAGTGTAATGTTGTATCGGTTCAAGTGATATTTATTTGAACATTGCAAAAGGAATGAATCTTTTAGCAACTGTTTCAAAAGCTACCGTTCATTTATATTTCATTGTAACTCCTTTAAAGTTTGATTTATTACCTCTCATAACTTACCCTACTTGAATTAAACATCTATGATGCATATATGCAGTATTATAATTTGAAGATTACGTTGAGTATTGATTATTCCTAGATTTCTGAATCGTTTCTTTTTGTTCTTCAGTGCACATTGCATGAAACATAAAACATAAAATATATACAACTATGGGCATTGTGTGACTAAATTCATCCCATTTGTAAATAATTTTCAACCAAAATGTATGATTATAAGGTATTTTGTTTAAATTTCAATGTAAATCTCGATTTCGTATCACGTACGATCGGGAAGGATATGATATTTGGGCTATAGACCTCAACCCCTCCCCCTCGCAAGAAAAATATGCCCGTGCACCCATGGCGGTAGTCTGATAGCCCCTAGCCCCTCGTTTGATAAGCTGTGCCAATGCTGGTTCTATTCAATGACTGACCAAAGTTTATAATAAAACTCTGATTATTAAAATATGATAATCTCAAAGTCATAAAACATTACCACACCAAGAAGTTTAACGACATTTGTATAAATGGTATCATTCTCATTACTGTTTGCATCATCCCATAAACAGATAAAGCATTTCTAGTAAAATATAAAATTTACAATTTTAATTTAGCCCGAAAGAAGAACCGCAGTATGCACTCCAAATACAAATCTTAAAGGGATCTAGTAACTTTGTTGACATGTGCAAAAATGATGAAGGGTTGATGCAATGTATATCGTTGTTATCTAATATGTCCACAGGGTATTGTGTGAAAATTTCAAGTCAAATGGACATTGCATGGCCAAGTAATGAGCGAAAATGCAAAGTGATATTCACTTACTCACTGCACTCACTTTGTACACGGTAAGAAAAACTCCGGGGGAGTTTTTCTTCAATTGCATCAATTGCATCAACCCTTGTCCGGTGATATATACCTCGCACAAAAAGTTCCGCAATCGAGGTTTGCACATTAATATCTTTTTTATTACGCTATTACCATTCATAAATTTGGTATCATTGGAAAGCGTGAATCCTCCTCTTTACATTGATATAACATTTGCTATGAATATTTTATCATGGAATGTGCATTGCATCCAAATGTAGGGCAAAGTCAAAAGTGAAATGTTGCAAAATGCACTGATTTTGTCAACAGAGTGCCTTCCTTGGCTTGAATGGGGGTGAGGTGGTAATGCATTCAAGCCACGTTTTAATCTTCAAACAAAAGGAAGGCAACTGTTGACAAAATCAATGCATTTTGCAACATTTCATTTTTTTAAAACTTTGCCATACATTCGGATGTAATGCACATTCCATGATAAAATATCCATAGCAAATGTTAAATCAATGTAAAGAGGAGGATTGACACTTTCCAATGATACCAAATTCATGAATGGTAATAACGTAATAGGCATTCAAGCCACATTTTAATCTTCAAACAAAAGGAAGGCCCTTTGTTGACAGAATCAGTGCATTTTGCAACATTTCACTTTTGACTTTGCCCTACATTTGGATGCAATGCAAATTTCATGATGAAATACTCATAGCAAATGTTATATCAATGTAAAGGGGAGAATTCACGCTTTCCAATAATACCAAATTTATTAATGGTAATAACCTAATAGAAAAGTTATTAATGCGCAAATCCCGATTGCGGAACTTTTTGTGCGAAGTATATATTGTTGTTATCTAATATGTCCACAGGGTATTGTGTGAACATTTCGAGTCAAATGGACATTGCATGGCCAAGTAATGAGCGAAAATGCAAAGTGATATTCACTAACTCACTGCACTCACTTTGTACACGGTAAGACAAACTTCGGGGGAGCATTTCTTATCTGAATACTTCAATCGTACATATCTTTGTAACAAAAGGGAAATTTGAAAAACCGAAACCGGTCCCATGATTTTATTGTTAATACGAATACAACAAGGTATGATGGAACCGCTAGAATTAAAATATTATTTTGAGGATTTGGACAATGCTCCTCGTGGAAGTAAAGTCTGGTAATAAACACCGCTGCATATAAACATGAACTTTATCCACTGTTATTAGATCCAATCTTCATCTGTAACGACTATCAATGCAATTATTACAATAATGCACACGCAGGCAGTTATTTGTTTTGCAAATCAATATTTGAGTAACTATAATCATAGGGCGTGAGTAGATAACAGACTCGAATAATCGAAATGACCTGTGTACAGCATTTAGAAGACCCACTTCACGAGTGTGCATTGTCAAGAGTTTTATATGTTAGGTCTGCCAATAAACACGATTGCTATAGCACGAATAACACTGTATAAAGGTTATCAATGTCTTTAATCAATAAGCCTTATCGCATCGTTAAAACTTTGTTTGCAAATACATATTTAATATATGATAACTTGGTTCATTTTGCACGTAGGCAGATTGCACAATAAAGATTTAATGTGGATATTTTGGAAATGACAAACCGCCAAATGTCGCCATCTTTCGTAAGACTGAAAACATGTTATTTTAAATGTATTTTTAATTCATGTGGATGGAAAGAAGGCTAATCATGAGGACTGGTTGTACCACCACTTACCACCACCCACGAAAATAGTGTCATCCGTATAAAATACTTGATTTAGACAATCATCGGACTCTCTGCATGTCTTAGAATCATACATGTGCTCCCATTCTAAAATCGAATGTCTTTATATACGAGTGTTGATTTGGCGAATAATCCTTTTTTGTTCATTATTACTTACACAATTAAATTACATTAACATAAACTGTATGGTATATGCAATGGCATTTTCCTTAAAGGTATACTAGAGATAATACTTTATCAAGTCAATCGTGTACACCATAACTAATTTATTACGAATTCTGACAGTTTCGTTGAGTGTTTCGACTCGAGTGAGATTGATTTGACAATTGACAATAGTTTCAACGTCTTTTAAAGCAGTCGATCCAAATGTACTTTATGTAATGTATTTCCTTTTAAAGGGACATTCCCTCTTTTGCAAGCCAAATTTCAAAAGTTGCGAGGTTATTATCTTATATGAAAGAAAATTTCATTTAATAGCATGCCTGAACAAATTAGGGCTTGAAATATCATCTTCGTGAAGTTATAGACCTAAAACTAATAAAACGACAACCAACAGTTAATTGTGCATTTACGTGTATTCACCCAGTGAGGAAGTTCGTACACGGATTCCGCGAAGTACCACAACGTTATGCGTGACCCCTACGTGAACCGCGCTAGCTACGTGACCCGCACACACATAATAATAGCATGACCGAATATTAAACAAAATAACCAAACCTCGCTTAAACTGACTACATATAATTACATATTCTTCATTTTTGAGATTATTTCCGTGACATACCTTTACAAATGTCGGCTTCACAATACATTAATAAGAATAAGTACAATATTGTTGTAATATTATGCTAAATCAGTTAAACTCTTTTATTGACCGATATATAGTTTGATGGAGGGACGCATTCGTTTTTTATCCGTAGAATCCAAATTACAGGGCTGTTCGATCTGATTTTTTGTGTGTGTTACATTCATCCCCATCCGTCAACTGGAAACTGTTCAGACGTTTTGTAAAAGAGGGACAGTCATTTTAACCCACATTAAGTATAACGAGGCAAAGTTTGTATTTTATGATATGTGAAAGAGATTGCCAGTAGCAGCCAGTCCACCGACATTTACAGGAAATCAGGTTTGAAGTGAGATTTCCTGATTAAAATTCAAAAAAACTTTATAACTGAACGTCAACATGTTATCAGTGATGTACTCCCATAAGATCTGAACTAGAAACGCCATTTAGTATTGTGGGGTGATAGATAACATAAGTTGTCAAGTTCTGATTAAATCTCTGCTTAAATGTACTTCTCTAAAGGAATTCAAATGTTTTACATTTGTCGCATATAGTATGACAAATACACATTCGAGTACTCGAGCCCTTTAAATCACAGTTAGCACTCAAAAATTGCGCTTTTCAAATTGCGCTTCGTTAGTATGTTAATATTTACATTTCAAAATATTGACCTGTTCTCCAGAACGCCTGTCGAAAGTCCGCCATTGACTTTTTCAAAAGATGCTAAATATGGCATACATTCATATGTTATCTGTTAACCTCAACGGTTATGTTTACATGTCTATGGTGATTTCACGACCTCGGAGGGAATAGTAGATATATTTCAGAGAAATTTAAAAACATATTTATTTTTGTTGAAGATGGGAGAGGTTGTACAGTGCATTGAAATGCGCTATATATGAGTGTCAATTATTATTATTACTATTATTCATGTAATGTCTCTCAATATGCTTTAAAGAGATAATTAAGTTTTGGTATAGAGGACGCTACACAAAACAAATTTGTTGTGAGATAATAAAAAACTGAGTGTCAAATTCGAAAGAGCGTACAATTTTAATGACAGAATAAACTCTATTTGATAACAATCGGTTCAGAAATGGCTGAAATATCCATAAACATAACCATTTGTAATAATTGTGGGGCCCCACAATTATTCAATAATTTTAAACCAGCCGTTAACAAAATTTAAAAATGTTACCTATTTTCAAAAATTTACGAAAGAGGTTTTTAATTAGTTGTTGATTGTCTCTCTATCTAATCACTATTTCAACAAAACATCACATGCACAATAATTGTTTTAAAGGGATAGTTCAGTATTGGTCAAACTTAACTTTAGTAACTAAAACCTGCACCATTACGGTACAAAGTAATAGTTATAACTTCGCCATGCTTGAAAAGTATACACAATTACAAACGACTAAGTCAAACCGCTGTTATCATTCAAAAAGAGCCGTTACAACTCAAGATGGCGCTATTAAACAAATATTTGGTTTTTAGCCTTTTTTCATACAAAATTGTGCATTTTAATGTTTGAGAGTCGTATACAGCCTAGCTTATTAGCAGAATCTTCGTCAGGGCAAATGACAGTTACTACAAAAAAAACACAGAATATATACCAACATAAACACATGTATGGATGGGGGGCTGATAGGAGGAAAGGAGGCGGAGACACAAAACAATGAAAGCAACTGTGAGTGGGTGAGTGTTAGGACTGCTTGACCAATCAGGTCAAACAGGCATAGGAGGGTCCTTAATTGGCTGCAGTCAAAGAAAATGTGATGAGAGTGTAAGGCTTAGAGAAGAATAGCGGTAGGGAGGATCAAAGAAAGAAATCAAGGTGAGGAAAGAGACAAGTGAACAAATACAGTTGATGAGGTGTTGGTGTGCACTGGGGCACTGAGAGGGGGAGAACAATAGAGTGGATTATGAGTGTGGGGGATGGGAGTGAGAGGATTAGGACAAAGAAAGTGAAGTGGTGTGTGTTGCAGGATCAGATGAATAGGATAGGCGAGTTCAAAGGAGAAAGTGAAAAGGATGAGGAACCAGTAGGTGATGATCAGTGGGGAAGCAACAGGGACAAATGAATGGGACAGGAAGTACAACAGAGATGGTGAACAAAAGGAAGCCTGAATTGGTAGGTAATCAGAGGAAAGGTGGATAGACAAATGAGAGAGGGTGGAACAATATGATCAAAATGGAGGTGGAACTATGCGTGATGAGAATGTGGATGTATAATGAATAAGCCCATGTCTATGGACAGTGTACCTATAGGGAGAAATTAAATGCAAAAATAACATATTAATAAACTAACATGATTATGTGTATAAGTGGTGACAGTTGTTAATGTTTGTTAAAATAATGATTCAATAGAGATATTTTTCAAAGTAGTCTTCGAGCATTTTTTGAAATTTTTCTAAAAAGTCTAAATATCGCCCGGTGATTGCCGGTGAAGAACATTTTGAATAAAAATATATTTATGGATATTTCAGCCGTTTCTGAACCGATTTTGATCAAATAAAGTTTATTCTGTCATTAACATTGTATGTTCTTTCGAATTTGACAGTCAGTTTTTTCATTATCTCACAAAAAAATATCGGGGGGCATTTCGGGAAATACCAATACTCAACAGTACCTTTAATATATGGTTGAAAGCGATGAGTGTTTAGAAAGCGCCCTCTTGAGTTTTAACGGCTCTTTTTTTATGATAACAGGCTTTTTACTTAGTCATTTGTAATTTTGCATTCCATTCGATCATGGTGGAAATATAACTATTGGTTTGTAATGTACTTGTGCAGGTTTTGGTTACTAAAATTCAGTTTGACCAAAACTGTTCTCTCGTTACCAGAACTCAACTATCGCTTTAATTGTCCATGCATAGACTTACTGAAAATAAACATTGAGTATTGGTGCTAAAGATTTTGACTTGGTGACATGTAATATATTCATTTACTTTATCAATATTTCATTAATTTATCATGCATGTTTTATATGGAGGGGGGAGGAGGGGGGGGGGGGGGGGTGGTGTGTACCCATAATCTGGTATAATAAACATAAATGCACACTCCTTCTCAAGACTCAATTATTTGGCATTAGGTTGATACATGTATATCAGTTATCATAATCAAGCTCCCACAAAGTAGATATAAGTTAACAGTCTGCTTGCACGTGAGCAGATAACTAACACGCTTAATTCGATTTTATAAACTTTGTGTGAAGAGGGCCTATTTGATGTCTCTTCGAATTTCATTGAAACTGGTTGTCATAAACAAGCTATCACTCAATGTGACACAGACCAATCAATCTTCATGAAATTAATCTAATAAATTTATTTAATAAGTAATACGCGTTATCGCTTTGATGTGTATTACAATGTGCATCAACATTTCTTACCGAGTTTCATTATTTTGTGGGTTTTGTTGGTGTTCTATATACGCCCAGCAGAATTTTATGATAATATACACAACTGTGTTGACTGAGATGACGCATTTCATTTATCCTTAACAAGTTTGGGAAATTGCCCCTACCAAATTTCGCCCTATTTTACAAATAACGGTTACCTTGAAAGTAATGTAGTAATGTATGTTCACTTATTTCATATCACAAACATGTTCAATTGGTATTGAAATAAAAACCATACGAATGCTTGGTTATGAAATGAGACACAAGGAATAATAACTCCAGAATGATCATATTGTTTGATACAGTTAGAAGTCCAACACTGTGCAAAGGGTTGTGTAATTAATTAACAACGCAATAATGACTGAATCCAACAGGGCCATTAATTTTGATCGTGCCAAACGTTTGTGAGTACGCCCAGTGGCGTAGCGCGGTCGGACTGATTTTTTTTTTGGGGGGGCACCTTATTTATTTCTTTGCCTTTTCTAAAAAATACCTTTATGTTTTCTATTTTTTTCTTCCAATCATGGGGGAGGGGGGTTACGTGCCCCCGTCGCTACGCCACTGAGTACGCCAATTATATACACGCGTCCAATTGAAGGCAATACAAGCAGAGAAGATGCCTACGTCCTAGAAAATTGAGAAGTCTTTGTTTGCAGACCAAAACATCTTTAGTATGGTGATGTGTTTTCAAAGTATATAATTTGTCTAGATACCATTTTTTCTGAACTTGAATTGGTGGAATGGTGTACTAAAACTATTACTTAGGGAAATATTATTTTGAGCGGTGGTTCACTTGTAGTGTGTGTGTGCACACAATGACGTCCCGCGGTCAGGCTGATTAAGGGGGGGGGGGGGCACACTTTATATATTTTCACCAAAAACTTTCCCCTTAAGCTTTTTATTGTATTTTCTTCAAATTATTGGGGCATAGATCCCTTCTGCGCAAAAAACCAGTAGATACGCCACTGTTTGAACAGCTTTACCAAGGTAGTTAGTTAACACACTTAAATTATATTATCAACATTATCTCTGTTAAATGAGCAGGTGGTATGTGGGTTTGAAAGTTCACTGAAAATTCGTCTCATAATTATAATTATTATCCCACAAGTTAATATCTTAGGGGGTCAATTCAATCCAGTTTAATGAATAATAAACCAAATCACCTAATTACGTTTACATAGATAATTTGTATTCGTTTGACACAAAGGGATAACGTTATGATAACGGTTGAATATTTTTCAGGAAGAGTAATTTGCTTGGAAATAATATTTACACGCATGCTCTTAAATGTGTGCGCGTGTGTGTGGTTTAAAGCGGTGTGAGTGTGTGTAGGTACGTGTTAAGAATTTAAGACATTACAGATAATCTTCCCTGAGTTTAAGTTATAGTTTTACTTCAGTAAAATATCTTTATTAAATAATATATCCCCACACGGTAAACATGGTAAAGAAGACACTTGTAACAGTATAGTCATCAACTTTGCTATTATATTTTATTCTAAACCTTCTTGCCAATGAGTGATGAAACAAAAATAAAGTTGAAAAATTACTCAAAAAATACATACATTGTACATATAAATGCCACTCTTCCGTCAGGTTGTTTATACCAGGCCCGTAGCCAGGGGGGGGGGGGGGGGGGGGGCGTTAGCGCGTACGCACCCCACCCTACCCCCTCCCCCCCAACAAAAATACAAAATCAGAAAGGTCCACTTTTTACCGGCGACGGACACCCCCCCCCCCCCCCCCCGACTCGACAAATCCTGGCTACGTATACCTGTACACGTTTGAACTTATAAAATGTTAGAGAACGCATGCCATATAATATGACATTATAATGCTACCAACACTATTGAACCTATACCAGAACGCGATTGTAAACAATCACGCGAAGAATTCTCTTTACGGTGAATAAAAAACATAAAAAAGTTACATTGTTTAATCCTTTGGGATGTTTGCACAAAAAATTGTCGATTTTCGTGTCAATTCTGCAATCCTTTAAATTATTTGTTTTGTTTTTGTTGCAGGAATTACAATATGTGACCTTACACCACAAAACGACCAATAAGTAGGGAAAACTGATTTTGCTGATTTCTATATAACATTAAAATAGAAGCCATTACCTTTAAAATGGTATATAATTTGTCATCTTTGGACTAAGCAAACCCTTTTAAAATGAATGCCAAAGATATGGAATATGGCTGAAGCATTTTAAAATAAGGGAGAAACGGGCCGCTTAAAAGATCAGTGTCTATTCAAGCACTGTTATAAGATCACATTTATTAAATGAAAAATTTATATTTAAACATGATTTCCGACGCTCAAAATTTCCCAGAAGGTAGATTAAGATATGCTTATTCAGGAAATACCAAAATCCTAGATCTCATCTTTTGAACAAAATTTGACTATTTTAGCTAATAAAAGAGAAACTACCACAGCGACATAACGGTCGTTTTGTGGTGTAAGGTCACATATAAGGCCTATATCATACATCTAAAATGTAAATCATTATACTTTATACCGAATGCTACTTAAGAATATACACACACATACAAAATTAAGTAAACATATTAACAATTAATTTAAACGATCAAAATACATACATTAAATATGTACAATACAAAAGTGATAAACACATTACGGATTACATTATCTTTCAGTGTCAGCAATTACTATACTGTATGCAGAATTAAATTTAATTTGATATATTTAAATACCACGCAATTCTTTGAAACAAACGGTTTCTTGTAAACTTACAACCATAACTGTTTTCGGGACAATTTAATCCCGTCTTTCCTGCATTCATATTTGTATATGTTCATGTCCGTTGTTATATAAGGCCTATAAAACAATCGGTAGTCAATGTTATTGTAACGGTTTTTGTCTTTTGACGGACAAAATTGTTATGGGATGAAGATGATGATGATATAATGGATGTCTGGATGGCCGAGGTTATATTTCTAATTCACAATCATAATCACATTCACTCTGTAAAACACGTTCCACAAGCTTCGATGTAAAGATAACAGTTGGCGAGAGTTATTCGGTTATTCGTTTATTCTTCCATAAACAACTTCGTACAATTCCATGACGAACAGGACTAACTATAACTTACTAACTTCTAACAGGACTAACTTCGTACTGTAACTTAATAACTGACTAAGAATGAACTAACAACTGCACAAACTCCAGCTCCATGATTATCACTCTCCAGACTTCGACTTCGACACTAAACTTAATCTCAACGTATATGAACCCCGAGTGAGAGAGATGTCGAGCTTATATAGGCTAGAGGACAAAGGATGACATCTATTAAGACACTAACTAAAAGGTTACTAAATGCAGCAAAGAACAAACTCTAGCGACTTGACATTACAATGGACTTACTTCTTAGATAAACATTACAGAGCTTAAGGTTAAGCTAACGGCAACATCTGAGAGAAGGGTCAACACAATAGAGGGTGTTACTGTAGGTAGGTGTGAAGTTGATGTCTACAGGATTAAAGCAAGATTAAAGACATGGTAACACAGATTTAATGACATCAAAGAGCATCACCGCTCTTGAGAGGGGTGAACGAGTAAACAATGGCATTATAAGGTGAGGGTTAAGTGGGAACCAATTCACACGGTTTAAGTGAGTGGATAAGTTGCTGGTTGGTAAACAGCGCAATAACAAAGAAGTAACAGACTATATACATGGGGACTATTAAATGCATGTATCTACATTCGTAACAATACATAGTACGTGTTGACACCAAATAGTGTTCCAAGCGGGGCAATTAATATGGGTGTATACATACACTCATACACCGATATAAAGGCACTGGAGCATGCGTTTTGCCATCACAAACTATTCATTACTTGTTATGATCCCTTGAACCCACTGAAATCAACAATACACACAATAGTAATGACTTTGTATTACATGCTATGAATCATCCATATACATTACCAGAGGCAGCAACGTTATTTTGAATAGATATCATATAGGACAATATGATTATCATGATAATACATTGACTGCCTCAAAACTGTGAATCAGAGCTTGTCTGATCCGACTGCTAATTGTCTAGACACAGCTGACTTTTCTCTATCTGCATGCTTAATTCTGCTTCCAACAAAATAATATTACCTTCTGTTGTGATCTAGTTCATTATTATGTACATATTTTTGCCCCATTTCTTCATAAAAATCAATGAACAACTAAATAATCGTTCAGAAAGCTAATTTCAGTTAAGGGGGTAGTTCAGTGAGGTATAGAGGGCACTTCGAGAAACAATTCTTTTGTGAGGTAATATAATACTAAGTGCAATATTTTGAAATGTACGTGATTTGAAAGATAAGACAAACTGTATTTGATCAAGGCTGAAATATAAATGAATATCCAATTGGAATAAATGTAGGTTCGACATTTATTCAGCAATTTAAGACATACATTATACAATGTCTACACTTTTCCGAAAATATATTTATTTGAACAAACATTACATTTACAATTAGTTAAAAAATAGTTGAAACAAATATGTGTTTAGAGAGCGCCAACCTTTGTTTTAACGGCTGAATTTTGAATTATACTAGCCTATTAACCTAGCCGTTTTAATTTTTTTCTACATTTCAGGCATGATGGACATATAAATAATAGTTTTGTAATGATATGGTTGCAAGTTCTGGTCACTTACATTCAGTTTGGCTAAAAATGTACTAACCCTTAAAGGGATAGTTGAGTTTTGGTATAGAGGGCACTCTTTTAAAATGATAACAGGCTTTCTATATACTCAGTCATTTGTATTTTGTTATTCCTTTTGAGCCATGTGGTGGAGTCCCAGCTAGCCACCTGACGTCGTGCCAACGTTGGGCCGATGTAAAATTCGTTTTAAGAGGACGTTGGACGGACATGCGACATGCGACGTCCCCGCGACGTGAAAATGTCCGCCAGCCCAACATCAGCTCGGCGTCTTTTTTTAATGCTGGCCCAACGTCATTTTGCGATTTTGGCCCAACATCAATTATTGACAATGGCCCAATGTCAGTTCTAACGTAGGCCCAACATCGATTCCTGACGTTGAGAGAACATCAAGTTCTGACGTTGGCCCGACGTTAAAATGTCCACCAGCCCAACATTGTCCCAACATCATTTTGTGATGTGGTGCAAATGTCAATTTCTGACAATGGCCCAACACCGAATCCTGACATAGGACAGATATCAAATTATGATGTGGGCTCGACGTTAAAATGTCCGCCAGCCCAACATCATCACTACGTCATTTTGTGATATTGGCTTGACGTCAATTTCCGACAATGGCCCAACATCAACTCATGACATTGGACCAACATAACATTATGATGTCGGCTCGAGGTTAAAATGTCCGCTAGCCCAACGTTGTCACGACATCATTCTGTGATGTTGGCCCAACGTCAATTTCCGCCAATGGCCCAATATCAAATCCTGACGTTGGGCCAACATCAAATTCTGACGTTGGCCCGACATTAAAATGTCCGCCAGCCTGACATTAGTCCAACGTTATTTTTTTATTGTTGGCCCAACATCAAATCTTGACGTTGGCCCAACATCAAATCTTGACGTTCGCCCGACGTTTGAATGTCCGCTAACCCAACATTGGCCCAACGTCATTTTCTGATGCTGGACCAACATCAAAATTTGACAATGGCCCAATGTCAAATGGTCAACGTAGGACCAACATCAAAAACGTAAAAAGAAATTGGAAAACATGCATAGATTCCACGTCCGATCAATGCTTTTTGTTTAACCTTCACACATATTCATTCATAAATCATAATTCTATAAATATCCTATTCCTACACCTATTGCCTACTCCTAAACCTATCATCCTATCGTCCTACAAACATAGGTCGCAATCGGTATAATATATATACACCTCTTCTTAGCATGTATGTTTTGTAATGGTTAGTATTTGCAGAGCGTTGAATCTGAAATAATCCACCTTCAAATCATATTCATAACACTATTTAAAGGTGTTATTTATATTCTTATATATCCTTCTAAATTATATACAGCAGCAAGGACATGACAAAAGTATATTTTTAAATATAAATAATTCCAAAAATCGAAAATTTTCATTTCACTTACGATCGCTTATAATCGATCATGAATTCCCCGATAGCATTACTTCTTTTTTTAAACTTTTGAATTACTAATGTTTGTAATCGATCAAACGAAATTCAATTCATTCAAGATTCTCAAAGCAAGTTAACACAAATATTATCCAGCTAGCTAACTGACGTCGGACCGGTGTCGGCAGGTCGTCGGCAAGATCGCGGTCGGCAAACAGACGTCGCGCCAACATTACGCCAACGTCGAATTTAAAAAGTTGGAGGTTTTGGAAATGAAATAAGTCTGGGAAATGGTTGTAGTTGAATGTCGTGCCGATGTCATTAAGCTGACGAAAAAAAATACGTCTCAAATAAAACGTCGCGCTAAAATCGCACCAATGCCGAAACTGATACGAATTTAAGAGCTCGATAGAGGGTTGTAATATTAATGTTGGGCCGATGTCAATAAACCAACATGAATATGACATCTCAAATATGACGTTGGGCCAATGTTGTACCGATGTCGGAATATATCATTTTAAGAGGTCGGTAAATGGTTGTGGAATTGATGTCGGTCGGATGTTATTAATTGGACATCAATATGACATCACAAATATGACGTCAAGCCGATATCGCGCCGATGTCAGAATTGGCAGCAATGACACGAGTCGGCAAATAGTCATGAAATCGAAGTTCAGCCTATGTCAATATTCTGACATGAATAATTATGTCATCTCCAATATGACGTCGGGACAATTTCGCGCCGATGTTGGAACTGGTAGCAATTAAAGAGGTCGGTAAATGGTTGTAACATTGATGTCGGACCAATGTTTTTATTGGACATCCATATGACATCTCAATTATGACGCCAAAGCGATATCCTGCCGATGTCATAAATGGCACCAATGAAACTAATCATTAAATAGTCATGCAATCGATGTTCAGCCGATGTCAATATTCCGACATGAATATGACATGTCCAATATTATGACGTCGGGCTAATATCGCGCCGATGTTGAAACTGTTAGAAATATAAGGGGTCGGTAAAATGTTGTGAAATTGATGTCGGGTCACAGTTATTAATTAGACATAAATATGACTTTGGGCCTATACCGCAAACATGTCGGAACTTTACGAAATTTTAAAGGTGGGTAAAAGGTTGTGAAATAGATGTCGGGCGGATGTCATTACTTCTACATAAATATTACATCTCTACTATGACGTCAGTCCGATATTGTGATGATGTTGTATCTGGTAGCAATTTAAGAGGTCGGTACATGGTTGTGAAATTGATGTCTGGCCAATGTTATTAATTGGACCTCAATATGACATCTCTATATGATGACGCCAAAGCGATATCCTGCCGATGTCATAAATGGCACCAATGAAACTAATCATTAAATAGTCATGCAATCGATGTTCAGCCGATGTCAATATTCCGACATGAATATGACATGTCCAATATTATGACGTCGGGCTAATATCGCGCCGATGTTGAAACTGTTAGAAATTTAAGGGGTCGGTAAAATGTTGTGAAATTGATGTCGGGTAACAGTTATTAATTAGACATAAATATGACATCCAAAATATGACTTTGGGCCTATACCGCACAGATGTCGGAACTTTACGAAATTTTAAAGGTGGGTAAAAGGTTGTGAAATATATGATGTCGGGCGGATGTCATTACTCCTACATAAATATGACATCTCTACTATGACGTCAGTCCGATATTGTGATGATGTTGTATCTGGTAGCAATTTAAGAGGTCGGTACATGGTTGTGAAATTGATGTCTGGCCAATGTTATTAACTGGACCTCAATATGACATCTCTATATGATGACGCCAAAGCGATATCTTGCCGATGTCAGAACTGAGATCAATTAAACAAGTCGGCAAATGGTCATTAAACTGATGTTGTGCCGATGTCATTAATCCGACATGAATAAGAGATCTCAAATATGACGTCGGGCTAATATCGCGCAGATGTTGGAACTGGTAGCAAATTAAGAGGTCAGTCAAAGATTGCAAAATTGATGTTGGGTTTATGTTATTAAATATACATAAATATGACCGCTCAAATATGACGTTGGGTCAATGTTGTACCGATGTCCGAACTGGCGACCATTTGCCGGCTTGTTTCATTGCTGCCAGTTCTGACATCGGCAGGATATCGCTATGGCGTCATCATTGAGATGTCATATTCATGTCTAATCATTGACTTCGGCACAACATCAATTAAATGACCATTTGCCGAGTTGTTTCATTGCTGCAAGTTCTTACATCAGCCTGACATATTTATCACATTCATGTCTAATTAATAACATCGGACCGATATCAATTTTACTACCATTTACCGACCTCCTTAATTGCTATCTTTTCAGACATCGGCGCGATATTAGCCCGACGTCATATTGGAGATGGCATATTCATGTCCGACTATTGACATCGGCGCAACATCACTTTTATGATCATTTGCCGACTTGTTTCATTGCTGTCAGTTCTGACATCGGCAGGATATCGCATTGACGTCATCATTGAGATGTCATATTCATGTCGGATCATTGACATCGGCTCAACATCAACTTAATGACTATTAGCCGACTTGATTCACTGCTGCCCATTCTGACGTCGTAGGATTTCGGTTTGACGTCAAAATTGAGATGTCCTATTCTTGTCTCATTACTAACATTGTCCCGACATTAATTTCACAACCATGACTGACCACTGACTGAATAATTGATGTTGGGTCGAAATCGCAAAATGACGTTTGGCCAGCATTAAAAAAAAAAAACGCCGCGCTGATGTTGGGCTGGCGGACATTTTTACGTCGCGGCGACGTCGGATTTTTAATGTAGGCCCAACGTCGTCTTAAAACGACTTTTTACATTGGCCTAATGTTGACACAACGTCAGGTGGCTAGCTGGGTAGCGACCTCTTAAATTGATACCAGTCCCAACATCGGCGCTATATTAGGTCGACCTCTTATTGGAGATGTCATATTAATGACATTGGGCCATTGTCAAATTATGATGTTGGTCCAGCATCAAAAAATGACGTTGGGCCAATGTTGGGTTAGCGGACATTCAAACTTCGGGCGAACGTCAAGATTTGATGTTGGGCCAACAATAAAAAATAACGTTGGGCTAATGTCGGGCTGGCGGACATTGTAATGTCGGGCCAACGTCAGAATTTGATGTTGGCCCAACGTCAGGATTTGATATTGGGCCATTGGCGGAAATTGACGTTGGGCCAACATCACAGAATGAGTTTGTGACAATGTTGGGCTAGTGGACATTTTAACCTCGCGCCCATATCATAATGTTATGTTGGTCCAATGTCATGAGTTGATGTTGGGCCATTGTCGGAAATTGACGTCATGCCAATATCACAAAATGACGTAGTGATGATGTTGGGCTGGCGGACATTTTAACGTCGAGCCCACATCATAATTTGATATCTGTCCTATGTCAGGATTCGGTGTTGGGCCATTGTTGGAAATTGACATTTGCCCGACATCACAAAATGATGTTGGGACAATGTTGGGCTGGTGGACATTTTATCGTCGGGCCAACGTCAGAAATTGATGTTCTCTCAACGTCAGGAATCGATGTTGGGCCTACGTTAGAACTGACATTGGGCCATTGTCAATAATTGATGTTGGGCCAAAATCGCAAAATGACGTTGGGCCAGCATTAAAAAAAAGACGCCGAGCTGATGTTGGGCTAGCGGACATTTTAACCTCGCGCCCACATCATAATGTTATGTTGGTCCAATGTCATAAGTTGATGTTGGGCCATTGTCAGAAATTGACGTATCACAAAATGACGTGGTGACGATGTTGGGATGGCGGACATTTTAACGTCGAGCCCACATCAGAATTTGATATCTGTCCTATGTCAGGATTTGGTGTTGGGCCATTGTCGGAAATTGACATTTGCCCGACATCACAAAATGATGTTGGGACAATGTTGGGCTAGCGGACATTTTAACCTCGCGCCCACATCATAATGTTATGTTGGTCCAATGTCATGAGTTGATGTTGGGCCATTGTCAGAAATTGACGTATCACAAAATGACGTGGTGACGATGTTGGGCTGGCGGACATTTTAACTTCGAGCCAACCGCGATATGCCGACATCCGGCCAACAACTTTCGACATCGGCCCGACGTCAGGTGGCTAGCTGGGGTTATACCTATAGTTTGTAATGTAATGGTGCAGGTTTGGGTTACTACAATTCAGTTTGACCAAAACTGTACTTTTTTTTTACCAGACCTCAACTATCCCTTTAATAACTTGTTTTATAATGATTTTTGTTAAATTGGTTAGAAAAAATATAACCCAATTGACTTCTTTAAAAGGAAAGAAAAATCGCTGTTCATTTTATGGTTACCAGTTCAACGAGAAGTGGCCATATTTTGGTGAAAATCGAACGAAATATGTGGATGTGGTTATTGAAGTATGGTAGGAGGCACATTGTGCCCTCTTGGAGGGTCTTCCACAAATACATATTTTGTCATCATGGCAAATTTGTACGTTTGGCAATATAGAAACATTTAGGCCAACATTTTGCCAAATTTTGGCCAAAATATCCCTAGAATGCCACCAGAAAAATTGTTCATGATGACAAAGAATGTAATTGTGAAACACCCTCTTGGTCTTGATAGGATGTATTCATTGTCATGTGCTGGATGCAATATGTAAA
>JBAMJV010005475.1:0-94195 GCA_037951105.1 Echinarachnius parma
GCTCCCGACGAAGACATCGAGGGGGAACTCGGAATGCTGCCACCGTGGGTATTCCTCGCTCATCAGTTCAGAGGTCATCACCACCACCACGGTCATCATGGACGTCATAGCGGTGGGCGACGTCAGTTTTGGTGTGATGCCGAGAGCGACGGTCACCGGGGGAAGCGAGGTGATAGATGCAACCGTGGTGGTCGACCACGGAATGGTGATGTTGATGGTAGCAACAAGGTGGACGCTTCACAGGATGTTCAACCCGCGGCCGATGAGGGGAATGCTGGAGTGGCAGGTGACCAGACGCCGATGGACGACATCGAAATCGCCCAGAAGGCGGTTCAAGAGAAAGAGGGCAGCGTACATTGAACATGTAAAAACGAGCTCGGATAAAGACAGTTTTGATTGAATTTAATCTCTTTTTCGCCGCCACATGTAGCATGTGCATTATTAGACAGTAAAATCCATCTCGTTCTGGAGGGGTCCTGTAATATTATGACGTCATATATCCCCTCCATCGCGAGGAATAAGATACTAGTTTAAACTAATAATGAAACTAGACACAGTCTCAGTGGACCTAACACTCGGAATATAGACTGATTTTTCTGTCTAGTGCTGCCAGTGCTAGTACAATAACTGAATATTCCCATAAAAAAATATTTTAATATTGGATATAAAATGATAAACATGAATTGATCTCTAGAATATTTAACGAATTTACAGTTTGACAGAATTGACTGGCTGGAATTGAATATTCGGCATATTTATATCATTCATTCAATATTCCAAAACTGATAATAAGTAAAATACCGCGCCCCGACACTAGATCCTTCATTGTTTGTGTCGAGTTTGAAAATTACTTTCCAAACAAGTTGTTGAATATATAGAGTAATATTTGATTCATTATTTCAAATTTAATGTTTTGGCCAAGTCTTGAGAATATTAGGCTGTAGATATAAATAATGTTGATGTTTTGTTTTATTACTGAAAACTTTGTGATGTTATTTTGTACTACAATAATCGCTGTCATTGCCCTGTCATTGTTATGAAATATGTTACGTCTATAATGAAGCTATGTATACGTTGATATACTGGTTAATATATATTTGGAACTTGTAGTTTTGCTTTATTGTTGTACATTGTATATAAATAATTATTTAATATAACATTATACTGTTCTTTCATATATGTTACATCTATTGTACATGTACTGTGTCTTTACGAATACCCTTATAAATTACAGTTTGTACATGATTATCCCATCATTTTAATGTAGATAATATACATGAGTATATACTATGAGTACTAAAATATTTTGAGCAACATGTGTCATATTATATAATGTATATACTACGCATAGCAAGTTGTCTAAATTAGTCTACTCTGTAATAACATAAACATTGTAATAGTCCTTGTAATATAACAGTGTAATATAACAGTATAACATGTAATAGTCCTTATAAATAACAGTGTATTTTTAAACATGATTCCCATTGTATATCTTATCTACAGTATGAGAGTCGTATACAGCCTAGCTTTCGATCCTAGCAGAATCTTCGTCAGGGCACAAATGACAGTAACTACAGAAAAAACACAGAATATCTACAGTAAATACGGACACATTATTATGTTCATGCTTATATTATATCCACACTAATTTGTGTTATGTCAATTGTATAGGCGCGCATCATGTATGCACATTATATACAAGTCTGTATTGAATGTCAATAATGTACACGGAAGTTAATGTTTTGCTTTCGGGAATATATATACATATCCGCCTGAAAACATCACATAGATAACAATGTCATCACAATCATGTAGAAACTTAGCTTCCAGTTTCTGACTGCGCCATCTAGCGGTCAGACTCAGTACAACAACATCGAAGAATTGATGTAAAGTTTGGACCAGTTTCTGACTGCGCCATCTAGCGGTCAAACTCAAAATAACATCTAAGGTAGAACTACATTTTACTTCGAAGATGTTTGAAGCATTTATTCCAAAATGTAAGCTCATTGTGTAAATATAAAATTGTTTGATATACTTGTACTAAATTTACAATCAGATAACAAATCTGATCAAGGAATGGCTTTAAAAATAATAAAAAATCCGCTTACAGTGTTTTGTACTAATGAATTTGTATAAAATTTGTATAAAATTTGTCCTTTTTATTCATGAAAGGGTTATGGATAAATTATGCATTAGTCTATGAACTGTACTGTCACTACATCTTGTAATATAAGAATCGAACATTTTTTAAAAATACAAATGTCCGTGTGTTATATGTATTATTGACCTGTTTTACCTTATCATGCTTATAGTACTGTATATAAATACAAAATATATATCTGATTTTGTCAGTATATAATTATGTTAAAAATGTCATATTCCATCGACGATATGTTGAACAAAAAAAAATTGTCTGTAATAAAAACAAATGTATTGTACATAATTCAAACACAAATTTGTATATTAATTTTGTTGTTAAGTTTCTTTTGGATGCCGAACTTCGTGTTGAGTTTCCACACGGGGAGAATGGTGGGATAAAAGAATGTCTGATAAGCATGTGATGTGTATGTGTGTGTTTATGCGTGCGTTTGCATGTCTGTTCTTGTATTTGAGTATGTGTTTATACCATGATGTGGTTGTGTGCGTGTGTGTGTGTGTGTGTGTGTGTGTGTGTGTGTGTGTGTGTGTGTGTATATGTGTTTGTGCGTTCGCATCTATACGAGAATCTATACGAGTATTATAATCAAGGGGTAAGAGTGAGATCCCGGGCAGCATGGTTTGAAGAGGGAGAAAGAAATATGCAGTATTTTGAACAGCTTTTAAAAACTAATAAGAGAAAAAGTGTAATTATAGAGAGATTTATAATGAAGAGGATAATATTATACAAGATAAAAAGGGCATATTAGAGGTGATTAAAATATTTTATAAAAATCTGTATGCATCAAAGGATATGGAATTATTAGATGGAAGTGAAACTGCATTTTTAAAGGATATACCTAAATTAAGTAGAGATAGTCAGGAATTATGTGAAGGTAAAATGGTGAAAGAAGAATGTCATAATGTTTTGAAGGAAATGAAATTAAATAAATCACCGGGTAATGATGGCTTTACTGTAGAATTTTATTGCACTTTTTGGCCGATTTTGGGAGACATGTTGGTAGACGCATTTAATGAAGCTTTTGATAGAGGGGAATTGTCAATTTCTCAAAAACAAGGGGTCATAACATTGATTGAGAAAGAAGGTAAAGATGTTTTGTTTGTAAAAAAATATAGACCAATCACACTTTTAAATGTGGACTACAAGATTGTCTCGAAAGTTTTGGCAAAGAGAATGAAAGAAGTACTTGGTGAAATAATCCATCATGATCAAGTTGGATATATTAAAAATAGAAATATAGGCGAGGCAGTACGTTTAATAGATGATATGGTATTTTATTCATTGAATAGATCTGTTGGTTTTTTAGGCGCCGTTGATTTTGAGAAGGCATTTGATTCTATTTCACATAGGTATTTATTTAATGTTTTTAAATTATTTGGATTTGGGGAATCCTTTTGTAACTGGGTCCACATGTTATATAAAGGTATAAGTAGTTGTGTAATGAATGGCGGGCATTCAACGGGTTATTTTGATATTTTGAGAGGGGTGAGGCAAGGGGATCCTCTCTCGCCTTATTTATTTTTGGTAGCCATTGAAACTTTGGCTTTGGTTATTAGGAAAGATGTTAATTTTCAAGGAATTAAATTTGGGGATCATGAAGTTAAACAAGTAATGTATGCCGATGATATTACAATATTTGTTAAAGATTTAAAATCTATAAAAAGATTACAAAAGATTTTTGAAGATTTTGAGAAGATTAGTGGACTTAAGGTAAATAAGGAAAAAACTAATTTTTTTTTGGATGGGATGTGATACTGAAATACCAGGAGAACCCACTTTTGGAAATTTAGTTCATGAAATAAAGATTTTAGGAGTGTATTATACACGTAATAAGATACGGAAAGATGTTTTGAACTATAAAGAAGTATTAAGTAAGATAAAACGTTTATTAGGGTGGTGGAAGCAAAGGGATTTAACGATGATGGGAAAAATTCAGTTATTAAAAACGTACGCACTCTCAAAATTAAATTTCGTTTCTTCTTTAATTTCGGTACCTCGGTGGGTTTATGAGGAAGTTGATAAACTCTCATTTGATTTTTTGTGGAATGGTAAGGATCGAATTAAGCGAAAAATTTTGTATCAGAATTATGAATTTGGAGGGCTTAGAATGAATAATTTTGAAATTTTTGTTAAAACTCAACGAATAATGTGGCTTAAACGTCTTTTGTATGGGGATAAGCATTCAGGATGGAAAGTATATTTTGATTATTGTTGTAGATCAGTAGGAGGAAGGTTTGTGTTTTTATGTGATTATGATATTCATAAGATGGATTTAAAAGAAGTTCCGCCCTTTTATGTAGACATTTTGAAAGTTTGGCAAGATATAGATAATTGTAGACACTTTGAAAATGAAAAAAGTAATCCCTTTGTTTTTAATAATAGACATGTGTGCTTAAGAAATAAAATGATTTTTGATAAAGATTTATTACAACGAGGTATAAGCAAGGTATCTGATATAATGTTGAATGGTAATTTGAGATCTGTTGCTCACTTTGTAGGCTTGGGAATAAAAGGAGAAGGATTATTAAAGATTCATGATATTTTTGGGGCATTGCCCCTTCAATGGAAAGATGATAAAACTACGAGTGACTTTATTCAAGTAGATATTCGAACATTTGAAATTAGATTAAAAGTTTCGGGATATATAGGAATGTTAATTGATTTAAAATCTAGGCATATGTATGAATATTTAGTTAAAACATTTCAAAATGAATATAATTTGTGTATTGGGGATGGACATACACATTTTGATTATAGTAATGAAGAATTGAAGGATATATTTTTAAGATTAAAGAGCGCAGTTTTGGTGGGTAAGTTGAGAGAATTTCAATATAAATTATTACATAGGGCATTATATACAAAAGAACATTTATTTAGGTTTGGATTTGTTATTGATAATTTATGCTCTTTTTGTAAAAATGAGATTGAGACATATTCACACTTATTTTTTAAATGCTTATACGTACAAAGGTTTTGGTTAGATATAATTGAATATTTTGATTTGATTGAAATTAGGAATGTTGATTGGAAAATAATTTTTGTAGGACTGACAGGTAGATCGCATAGAGTTAAGTATTGTAACTCTATTATTTTTTTTGTTAAAATATACTATTTATTCTTTTAGAACAAAAGGTGTACTTCCTTCTGTACGGAAAGTACAGAAAATTATTTTGGATTATGAAGAAGAAGAAAAAAAAATGGCTATTAAAAAGGGTAAACTAGGAGTTGACTTACAAAAGTGGGAACACCATAAAATACATGTATAATATGATTAATTTAATTTTGTTAGAATTATAGGGAAGTCGTTTATTATTATTAAGGTTCTGGGTTTCTACCCTCTTTAGTTGAATGTGACAGCTTTCTATATTGTTAATTAATTACTCTTTTGGTTGAAATCAAAACGAGCAGAATACTGGAATGGGTGTCTGCGGTATGTGTGTGATTGTGGTGCGATCGGTGGTTGGATGGGGATGGGGTTTTTCTTGGGCTAAATTGGGGGGGGGGGGGGTGGGGGGGGGGGGGGTAAAGGGGCATATTTTAGTTCCTTTTACTTTTAGTTACAAAACCTCCATTATGTTTATTTTATGAAGTCAGGAAATAGAATATACAGTTGATTTGTATTTGTTTATGTATGTAAGATAATCATTTCTATTTTCGTTCATTATAATTGTATATGTATATTTTGTTTAGTATCTATATTCAAATGTAAATGTTATATATGGAGGAATAAAAATCATTTAAAAAAAAAAAAAAAAAAATGACTGTTCTTGTGTTTGAGTATGTGTTTATACCGTGATGTGGTTGTGTGTGTGTGTGTATGTGTGCGGGCGTTCACATGTACGGTATTTGAGCACATGTATGTGTTTGTGCGTTCGCATGACTGTTCTTGTATTTGAGTATGTGTTTATACCATGATGTGGTTGTGTGTGTATGTGTGTATGTGTGTATGTGTTTGTGCGTGCGTTCGCATGTACGGTATTTGAGCACATGTATGTGTTTATGCGTTCTTATGACTGTTTTTGTATTTGAGTATGTGTTTATACCATGATGTGGTTGTGTGTGTGTATGTGTGTATGTGTTTGTGCGTGCGTTCGCATGTACGGTATTTGAGCACATGTATGTGTTTGTGCGTTCGCACGACTGTTCTTGTGTTTGAGTATGTGATATACATGATTTGGTTGTGTGTGTTAGTGAGTGTGTTTGTGCGTGCGTTCGCATGTGCGGTATTTGAGTACAAGTCATGTATGTGATTGTGCGTTCGCACGACTGTTCTTGTGTTCGAGTATGTGTATATACATGATTTGGTTGTGTGTGTTAGTGAGTGTGTTTGTGCGTGCGTTCGCATGTACGGTATTTGAGCACATGTATGTGTTTGTGCGTTCGATCGCACGACTGTTCTTGTGTTTGAGTATGTGTATATACATGATTTGGTTGTGTGTGTTAGTGAGTGTGTTTGTGCGTGCGTTCGCATGTGCGGTATTTAAGTACACGAGTGTGTCTGTGCGTTCGCATGACTGTTCTTGTGTTTGAGTACCTGTGTATATACATGATTTGGTTGTGTGTGTTAGTGAGTGTGTTTGTGCGTGCGTTCGCATGTACGGTATTTGAGCACATGTATGTGTTTGTGCGTTCGCACGACTGTTCTTGTGTTTGAGTATGTGTACATAATTTGGTTGTGTGTGTTAGTGAGTGTGTTTGTGCGTGCGTTCGCATGTGCGGTATTTAAGTACATGAATGTGCTTATAGTGGGCGTTCGCATATGGTTTGTGTGTTTGTGTATGTGTTTATACATGATGTGGTTGGGGTTGTGGTTGTGTGCGTATGTGTGTGTGTGTGTGTGTGTGTGTGTGTGTGTGTGTGTGTGTGTGTGTGTGTGTGTGTGTGTGTGTGTGTGTGTGTGTGTGTGTGCGTGTGTGTGTGTGTGTGTGTGCGTCTGTATATGCGTGCGTGCGTGTGTGTGTGTCTATGAAGAGCTCGTTTCCAAAGAGGTTTTCCATCAAAATTAATTTTTTTTTTAGCTTAAAGGTAGTGTTGAGTATTGGTATTTCCCGAAGTGCCCCCCGATATTTTTTGTGAGATAATGAAAGACTGAATGTCAAATTCGAAAGAACATACAATTTTAATGACAGAATAAACTTTATTTGATCAAAATCAGTTCAGAAACGGCTGAAATATCCATAAATATATTTTTATTAAAAATGTTTTTTCACCGGCAATCAACGGGCGATATTTAGACGTTTTAGAACAATTTCAAAAAATGCTCGAAGAAAAAAATCAGAATAGGTTTTTAAAAAGACGTTGATGATATCTTTATTGAATCATTATTTTAACAAACATTAAATGCACAATTTTGTATGAAAAAAGGCTAAAACCAATTTTTTTTTAAATAGCGCCCTCGTGAGTTGTAACGGCTCTGTTTGAATGATAACACGGGTTTTACTTAGTCGTTTGTAACTGTGTATACTTTTCGAGCATGGTGAAGTTGTAACTATTACTTTGTACCGTAATGGTGCCGGTTTTGGTTACTAAAGTTAAAGGGATAGTTGAGTTTTGGTAGAGAGGGCGCTACACATAATAATTTTTGTGTGAGATAATGAAAAACTGAGTGTAAAATTTGAAAGAGCATAATATTTTAGTGACAGAATAAACTTGATTTGATCAAAATCGGTTCAGAAACGGCTGAAATATCCATAAACGTAACCATTTGTAATAAATGTGGGGCCCCACAAATATTAGCTAATTTTGAACCAACCGTTACAATTTTTTTTTAAATGCTTCCTCTTTTCAAACATTTTTCAAAAGAAGTTTTTTAATTGTTGTTGATTATCTCTCTATCTAACACTATTTTTACGAACCTTCACATGCACAAATTTATTTAAAATGGTTTAAACCAATGTGTTTTTACAGAGCGCCATCTTGAGTTTGAACGCCTCTGTTTGAATGATAAAAGGTTTGACCAAAACTCAGTTTGACCAAAACTGTACTTTCTTTTCCAGAACTCAACTATCCTTTTAAGTTTGACCAATACTCATCTATCACTTTAATCTATAGATTTTGAGCAGCTCTATCCGGTAAAGCTATCAGAAAACTAAAATTCATACTGGAAAGTTGTTAAAATTAAATTCAAAAGAGGTTTCAAAAGAGGTCCAACACAGTGTTGTTTCCAGAAAAGGTTAGGTCCAAACAAATGAAAACAAAAATTAATAAACAAAACAGAAGGTGCTGGGATTTTTTTAAAGAGTTATTTTACAATCCTATTATGATGCTCTTTCATGTAATATAATTGTATATCCTCTCAACATTGCTAAATATGAGAAATAAAAAACCCTCTTTTTCTCAAAACTTACAAAAGTGGACCTAACTCTTCATGTTGTATGTTATTAAAGCCCAATTCCAGTTTTGGGAAAGTAACCGAATACATCTATATTGTTGAATACGTATTTGAATAGGGCTTGTGTGGTAAAATCCGAACCTAAGCATCGTTAAATACAGAAATATCGGAAGAAAGCCTGTGAAATTTATAAATCCACCGCCCGTTCGCACCCGTCCGCGCCGCTAGCGCTGGGCTGGAAATATCGACAAGCCGGCATACGGCCCGTATACCAGAAAGCACATGACTGTGCACAACGTGTTTTGTTTGCACGTAGCGTATGCGCGATTCCGCGTTGGCGATATCAATGGTACAGTAGATCAATTTATAATTTTGCAAATATATCAATTAGTAGGCGATTTCTTGGCTAAATTTGTTTAATCCCTTATTAGTAAAATTATATTCTTTCACATGGTTGGTAATAAGAGCGTACATTTCATTTTTAGGGGGTTGGGCGTTTCCCACTACTGTCATTCACCTTTAAGTGACTCATCTGATCATCATTTGATAGCAAATTGCATGAGCACTTCTAGCTCGGACAAATGACATTTTGTAAACTTTAGAGGAAAAGTGTCTACAAGAGATTCGGTGAACGGAAGACAACTTTAGACACATGATAGCGAAATTTTGAACTGATTTTTATAATCCAATCAAGAACAATGATTTTCAGCTTTTATTACAAAATTGAAAACATACATCGCAAAATTTCACTTTTCATGAAAATGCATAATCCCTTTTCTCTTATGTTCAGATATGTTAGAGAAGAGTAGATTGTGCATGCGTTAAGGGTAAAACAAGTGGTATAGTGATAGCAAAGAAGCATGAACAAAATATATGCAAATATCTCTCTTTAAAAAAAATGGTCGGTGGAAGATTTTGGCAAATTGCAATCTATAGAGAGGGTGGAAAATAAAACTTGACGAACTCATAAAGAATGGAAACTTTCACTGTTGAGTTTCTAAAATTGCAATCCACATTAAAGGGACTTTGTAACATTGTCCAAATCCTCAAAATCCAATTGGAATTATAGCGGTTCCCTCATACCTTGTTGTATTCGTATTAAGAATAGAAGCATGGGGTAGGTTTTGGTTTTTCAAATTTGCCTTTCGCTAAAAAGACATTTTACGATTGATGTGTTTAGATGTTAAATTATCCACTGGATCGTCGAAACCGTGTACAAAGTGAGGGCAATGAGCAAGTGAATATCACTCTGCATTTGTGCTCGTTACTCGGCCATTTAATGTCCATTTAACTTGACTTGTTCACACAAAACACAATAGACATATCAGATAACAAAAATATACAATGTATCAACCACTCATCACTTTTTGCACATGTCAACACAGTTACTAAATCCCATTAATACTACGGGAAACTTCCCCTCTAAATTTTAAACTTTAAACACAAGTTAAACAATGCCAATAAACACATTTCTGTTCACAAAAACCATCGAAACTAAAGTCATTTTTAACAATACATTTATTGTCACCCACATACATGCAGTAAAGTATATACGTCACTGTACAAATGAGGAAGCAGATCACTAAATTTATACTGTGCTGGTGTGCCAATTTTAACACACATAGATAACGCAATATGTTTCTTCGACATTCAAACTTTAACCAATAGTTTAAGAAGATCAAGTTCATTAACTTATACAGGTAAGTCCATTTAGCAATAAGATAATTTTTGTTTAAACCTTGGTCACACTGACTGAACGTTTTACAACATTTTCGAGGGTTAATATTTATAATATAGAGGGCTGATTATGTTTTATATGGATGTAGTGTGGCAAGATTGGTAGAGCGCTCGCTTTCCAAGCGGGAGATCCAGAGTTCGAACCCGGAGTACGCCCATCGCGTTTCTCCTTCAGCAAGACAATTAATCCACATTGCTGCTCTCTACCCAGGTGTACAAATGGGAACCCAGTATGAGGTGAAATCAATATAACGATCTTCTTAATGAGCCGCTTGGAAGGAATGCTCCCCAGGAAGTGATGATGGTGCGCACAAGGTGTGCTGGTTTGCATTGTATCCAATGTGACCAGAGTGTAGTATCATTGTAAAGCAATTTGAGATGATTATCGATCATATTAGGTGTTATATAATTCGAGTATAATTATTACATATTAATATAAATGAAGAGACGTAAATGTTGTTAATTTGGAATCAAATTGTCAAACATAATTATATATATTTTTACAATCATTTACAGGTGTACAGGTTATGGCCCGAATTCTCATCAGTGGCTCAACTTGAGCCCGGCCTAAAAAGACAAAGACTACCGGTAACCAGTTAAACCATGCAAAACCATGCAACTGCAGATCTATTGTATTGTTGTTATTCACCACCGTATATATTATAACTGTTTCCTTTCATTATCTAGTCAATCTCTTGGGTACTGCTTATAGGCATCAGGAAAATGGGCCCTTTAACATTCAATCATAGTATAGACGATCACCAGCAATACAACATGTACAATGTCCTGGATGATCCAGGAAGCAATGTGGGTGATGACCAACCCATTGTCATGATGCCTATAAGCAGAACCCAAGGGATTGACTAGATAATGAAAATATACGGTGGCGAATAGCAACAAGACAGTAGGTATGCAGGTGCAAAATAGTTTAACTGGTTACCGGTAGTCTTTGTCTTTTTAGGCCGGGCTTAAGTTGAGCCACGGATGAGAACTCGGGCCAGTATATGTTTATGTACTTCATCAAATGCATGCTTTATGCCAGTGCGTAAATGTAAACATTTTCTCTCATTTCCTATAGATTTTTGCCCCGTTTGAAATAAACGGAAAGGGAGCCAAGGCGGAATTTTATCAACACACTTTGCAGAAAGATGCGTGGTCTTTTAACGTGCTCTGCATGTGATTCTCGCAGGACTTAGAGCAGTGTGACACTGAAGTTCTAAAGATCGACTTGTGAGCATTTTGCGAATTTTAATACGATGTAACTCTGAATGAAAGTAGCAAATTAAATGTAAATCCACGACAGGTTTACTGCACATGGTGGAATGCTAAGCAGTGAGCTTTATAGACTAGACTCTGGAGTAATGTTCAATCAACTGATCTATCACCAGATATTTACATAACATTTTGTCAAGAATTTAGAAGGATGATGAATCGCGCGATGACATTCTTCGCTGTGTGCATCAGCGTGGCGATGTACCTTGATGGACGGTCCGAAGCAACATCAAAAGCGTATTTTCAGCGCAAAGATTTGGCTTTAACACCACTTGAAAAAGCTCGAAATGCAATTAGACACGGAACTGAGAATTGTACCATGTATAGGTATGCAGATGAGAAACGCGTCGACTGCAGTAGCATAAATCTCACGTATGTACCCAGCGATCTACCACGGGATACTGCGTATCTTGACTTATCCGGAAACAAAATTCAGACTTTGTGGAATGACTCCTTCAGTCGATACATACATTTGACTAGTTTGGATCTTTCTTTCAATAATTTAAGTAGGATTGAACATGCGGCATTGAAACCCCTCACCCAATTAATCCTTCTCGATCTTCATTATAATCAACATATTCGCCTTAGTAATGGAATATTTGCATGGTCCAAACATCTTCTGTACTTGGACATGTCCCTTTGTAAATTGACATCGTTACCAAGTGACATCGTAGAATCCTCTAACCTTATCACACTAGTTCTGTATGGCAATGGATTAACATCCATAAACTTTACTGCTTGTAAAATGCAAGAAAACGGATCTATATTATTGTTCTTAAATCAGATCCAATCCCTTACTCCCGAAACATTTACGTTCGATTGCCACTGTGACTTCCTTAGCATGATCTTCAACCCGATTCAATCAATCGATCCAGATGTCATCGCCTCTCTACGTGTCCGGCATCTTTCATTTGGAGGACATTTCATTTTGTCTACGACTATATGGTCTCATTTCCTGGAAGGCGTTTCCAGGTCAAGAGTAGAGGTCCTAGATATATCAGTCGATGGTATTGACCGTATTCCATCGGATTTCTTTGACGCCTTAGAAGATTATCCCTTAAATGAGCTGTGCTTGAGCAGCGTATTGCAACTTTATCCGCACGTATTTAGGAAGCTGACAAAAGTATCCAGTTTATACTTGTCTGATTACAGAAACGAGACATTAAGGCCAGAATATTTCTCTGGCATGAATAGCCTAAACGAACTCTTTCTGGATAACAATTCAATCAGTTTAATAAACCCTTTTAAATCGTCTTGGGACGTGAACCTGACGACTCTCAGTTTATCTGGCAATAAATTCAATTCTATAGAACCATTTGCATTTCATGGTTTAAACAATTTAACTATGCTGGATTTGAAACAAATCTCAGATCTATTTATTGTGAATCTGGATTCTTTCGCAGGACTTCAAAACTTGCGCAAATTGAACCTCGCAGAGAGTAGGCTGATGTATATCTTTTCGATAAAGGAGCCCAATCTGATATCCCTCATACTTGAAGGTATGACGTTCATTTCAGGTTGCTTAAAACCGGGAGAAACATTCAAGTACACTCCTTCTCTTGAGGTGCTTAACATGGCCGATTCATCCATCCATTCTCGTGACCTATGGAACGATATCTTGAACTTGACATTGTTTCAAGGACTGCATTCCTTACGCGTTCTTGACCTGAGGAACAATGCATTTCATGAGCTACCCTCTGGAGTATTTCAGGATTTATGGTCTTTGAAAGAACTAGATCTGAGTACATGTGAAATAAGATCCATCGAATCAGGTGCTTTTAAGAGATTAAAATCACTCCATACATTATTTCTACAAAATAACCACCTTCAGAATTTCCACCCGACTTCGTTAAATGACTTGCCAAAACTATCAATATTCCATGCTGATAATAACGAACTAGACAGTCTCGATCCAGACTTCTTCAAACACAATTCATTAATTATGAACACAACACTGTCACATAATCACTTTGCAGGCTTCAACAAAAGTACCTTCGACCCTGTTTGGTCGTCTTTACAGTCGATCGATATATCGGGAAATCCTCTAGTCTGTGATTGTCAGGTCCGTTGGTTAGTCGATTTGTTTCGCGGATCTCTGCAGATTCAAAGTGAAAGTGAAACCATCTGCTCCCCCGCGTCGGCCACGTTGGAACCGTTTCGCGGGAAACACTTGATGAACTTCGATCCGAAAGGCCTGTGTGACACAAACGCTACACTTTACGCTGCTATTAGTGTGTGTGGACTAGCATTATTGGTCATTCTAGTGCTGATGTACCACAACCGCTGGCGTCTGAAGTACAAGTTATTTCTCTGAAACTGGCCTTGTTAGGCTACAAAGAGATCCAGGATGCTCGCGATCCAGAGGACTTTGACATCGACCTAAATGTCATCTTCACTGATGAAGGCGAGGAATGGGTACAAAGGCAACTGCGACCCTTCGTCGCAGAGAGCTGTCCACATCTGGCTAGGAATGTGTTTGGAGATGAAGACCTCATCCTTGGCATGCATGTTCTTGATGCTGTTCTCCACGCGGTGGAAAACAGCTTCAAGACCCTAATCCTCGTCAGCGCTGCAGCTGTCAATGACCAATGGTTCATGACCAAGTTCCGCATTGCTCTCAATCACGTGAACGATACACAGACAGAAAATGTACTCCTGGTTTTCTTGGAGGACGTCGAAGGCGATGAGCTCCCGTTTCTTGTAAGGCTTTTTCTGAGTGACCACGGATCATATATTCACTGGACCAATGATGACGCAGGGCAAAAATACTTCTGGAAAGAACTGAAGAAATATTTGACCGTAAATAGAAGGACCGATCGACGGATCCCCGTTGAGTAAGCCATAGTACAACACTATTTAGTTTAGTATGCATGACAAACACTGTCAGCTTTGAAAAATATCAAAACCATTTTAGGGGGCTACTTTTTAAATTTGATGGATATTACAAAATATGAAACATTATACCCTACATGGTAATTTAGGGGGCTACCTATAGAGATTTTAGGGAGTTATTTTGAAAATTATGTGGCAAAGTCGCCCTTAGCCCCAGTGTATTTCCTACCCTAAGACTCATCGTAGAATTTTCATTAAGTATGAGTCAATAACTTTATCTAATGGTTCTAATGAAGGCATCACATATATTGTCAACTATACCTCGCACAAAAAGTTCCGCAGTCGAGGTTTGCGCATTACTAACTTTTCTATTAGGTTATTACCATTCATAAATTTGGTACCATTAAAAAGCGTGAATTCTCCCTTTACATTGATATAACATTTGCTATCAGTATGTTATCATGGAATGTGCATTGCATCAAATGTAGGGCAAAGTCAAAAGTGAAATGTTGCAAAATGCACTAATTTTGTCAACAAAGGGCCTTCCTTTTGTTTGAAGATTAAAACGTGGCTTAAATGCCTATTACGTTATTACCACTCATAAATTTGGTATCATTGGAAAGCGTGAATCCTCCTCTTTACATTGATATAACATTTGCTGTGGATATTTTATCATGGAATGTGCATTACATCCGAATGTAGGGCAAAGTAAAAAATGAAATGTTGCAAAATGCACTGATTTTGTCAACAGTGTGCCGTCCTTTTGTTTGAAGATTTAAACGTGGCTTGAATGCATGACCACCTCACCCCCATTCAAGCCCAGGAAGGCACACTGTTGACAAAATCAGTGCATTTTGCAACATTTAACTTTTGACTTTGCCCTACATTTGGATGCAATGCACGTTCGATGATAAAATATTCATAGCAAATGTTATATCAATATAAAGGGGAGAATTCACGCTTTCCAATGATACCAAATTTATGAATGGTAATAGCGTAATAGAAAAGTTATTTATGCGCAAACCTCGATTGCGGAACTTTTTGTGCGAAGTATATATGTTATATAACAGTGAACACAATTTTTGTCTGGAACTGAAGAAAATATTTGATGGTAAATCTTATGACTGGGCGAACAATCAAAGCTTGATATTTAAATAGTATATCTCTAGATTAGGGAAGGCGTCAAAATTATACATATCGGGTGGCAGCGGGATCCCGCAGTAGCCCGAGTGTGAACGATGTGCGCAACGCGGTCTCCTGAAATGCGTTCTGATGGATCTGGTCGCAATTCGCAAGGCCAAGGGAACGATGCGTCATCGCGCGCGAGAACAAAACATGCATCTAATAGTGTGCACATGCTGAACGGGATGACGCGGCCTCCCGCTTGGAACGAATTTCAAGTGCGCGCAAAACTGTTCCAAGCGGAACCCCGCTGTAGGACGGTAGAGATAATTGTGAGACATTGCCATTCGAGAGCAATTTTAACACTATTCTTAGAAAACTTATAATCCCGAAATTTATTTCATATCTTGTGGGTTTTCGTCAGATTTATAATTACAGCTTCTGTAAGACCATTGTAAAGGGTTTTCATATTTCGGCGTACGAGGCAAATTTAGGTAAGTTGGGGGGGGGGGGGGGCTACGGGGTGCAGCCCCTCCCCTTCCCGAGAGTTCTGTAAACGGCAATATGCGGGCAAAAGGCGTCTCAAAGTCGTGCAAAATCATGGAAACGGCAATATTTTGTGAAGAGGCTCCTCACATTCGGAAAAATTATGCTTGTGTCATGTAGCAGTCACACCGCCAAACCGAATGCAAACTGACACGAGACCGATTAATTCGGGGACGTTTCGGGGACGTTCGGGGTGCTAGCGGTTTGGTGTCGAAGTGGAATCGGAATTATCGGTCTCTTTTGTTGCGACTGCTAACCCCTATTCGGGCTCTTGTCGGTGCCCGATAAAGTGGAAGTTCGGTCTGGTTTCGGTCTGGTTTCGGTTTGGATTCGATTTGGATTCGGTTTGGCAGTGTGACTGCTACATAATATTCGGATAGAGCATGTGATTTCCGGACGAAATTGTAAAATAAATATCGAAATTGTAAATTGTATAAGAAATATAACTAATAATACAATACAATTTAATTAATGCCCTACTTAAAACGTATGAAAGAGTCGGCGTTACTTTAATTGTCCATATAGTCTGATTATAGTTGCTCAAATGATCTCCTGCTTAAGGGCTAGTTTTGACGAGCATAATATGCTATTTAACATTAATTTTCCACCAATTGATGAGAAATTGTTGAATATTGTACATAATATTAGTGATTTTGTCGAATCGGTATACATAAATAAATAAAATTAATTTCAGAATTATCAAAAACATATTATTTTCAGGCGGGACAAAGTGTTGAAGACCCTTTTTCTTCCTCTTAATTGTTTTGCTTGGAATAAGGATAATAACATATTGGGTGGAATTCACAAAGGAGGTTTGTAGGAGGTTTGTACAAACCATGGTTTGACCAAGGTTTACATCTATGGAATGCCATTTGTAAACTGATGGAGAAGGAATGTAAACTCCATACTTGTTAACAATGATGATTTACAATTTACGGTATGCGAGCAGCATTCCATAGATGTAAACCATCGTCAAACCATGGTTTGTACAAACCTCCTACAAACCTCTTTTGTGAATTCCACCCATTGTGTCCAAAAGACTCCCATGAAAATAGCACGCGAGGGTCTTTGTGGCATGTGGGTTAGAGCATCAGCCAAGCAATCCGGAGGTCTGAGTTTTGATCCGCGGCGAAATTTTTACGCCCAAAGTTTGATTGCTTATTTTAGCCCAGACATAAAATATCCTCCTGGTCTTCTTGAAGGACGACGAAGACAATGAGCTTCCGTTTCGTGTAAGGCTTTTTCTGAGCGACCATGGATCATATATCCACTGGACAACGATGATAATGGGCACAAATATTTCTGGAACGAACTTAAAGAAATATTTGGTCCTCCCCGAGAGTTTTGAAATATGCGGACAAAGAGCGTCTCAAAGTCGTACAAGCTCATGTCACGTGGCGAATTGTTACGCCAAAAGTTCAATTGCTTATTTTAATTTTTAGATAATTATGTCCAATACATATGCAACATGCTCTGTATATATTTTGACAAATATTTTTCATTGAAATGACATGCAGAAAAACAAATATTTTCTTTATGTGGTAAACAGTCAGTGGCGCAGCGAGGGGGCGGGGCTCCTGGGCCCGAGCACCCTCTCGGATTGCTTGGTGTTTGGTTGTTTGCTTGTTCGCCAGGTGATTTTGATTTGTGGGGCTTTGAAAAGCTACAATCCAAAAGCTTTCAGGGGCCGCGGTACCCGGGACCCCGCCATAAGCCCTAATACCCCCGTCACATATAGCTACGCTCTCGCGCCGCTCCTAATCCCCATTCATAAAATTGCTACGCTCCTAATCCCCATTCATAAATTTGGCAGTGGGAGGCGAAGCATTGTCCGAACGATGATTAAATGACGAATGAATGGGAGGATTATCGCACATAGGTGAAAAGATAGCCTCTCATGCATGGACATACAATGGCTCCCTAAACAAAAGAGTAGAACGCCAAAGACTCACGACCGCTTTCGAGCGCTTTCGACATGTCCAAAGTTTAAAAACCGGTCGTGGGTCCGTCGTGGGTCTTTTGCCGACCTAGTCTTTTGTTCAGCGAGCTATTGTCTGTGCATTCATGGAAGGATATCTATTGACACATGTGAGATAATCTTCCCATTCAGATCCTCATTGGACAAAAGACATTTTGCAGATACATTCCAGTGATTGTGATCAGCTATTGTCTAGATCGTGGCTAGAGCGTGGCTCTAGTCTGACGCCGCCATAAGGTAGGACCCTAGCGGCTCAGGCTTATATGTGCTTCAAGGTTGGAGCCCCCCTTGCTAAATTCCTGGCTACGCCAATGGTGGTAAAATATGAAAATAATAATGGATTCTTACATAGCACACATGTATATCACAATGCATGATAACATTATAAAATGAACTCCTATTCATAGGGTTAGTTTAGCCCAGACATAAAATATCCTCCTGGTCTTCTTGGAGGACGTCGAAGACAATGAGCTTCCGTTTCGTGTAAGTCTTTTTCTGAGCGACCACGGATCATATCTCCACTGGACCAACGATGATGATGGGCAAAAATATTTCTGGAACGAACTTAAAGAAATATTTGGCCGTAAATCGAATGATTGATCGTCGGATCCCAGTAGAGTAAGCCGCCGCACATTGTATGTAGTATAATGTCAGGAATTTAGGCATCAAACAAGCATTACATTGCTAACTCTATAATTATGTTAATAATGAATAATAACAGTGATTAATATCGTCAGATTTTAGTTGGGAACTGAATAAAGTATGTTATGGTAATCACATGACTGATCGAACAATCGAAGATAATTATATCCAATTGTGTATGATCAGATACATGCATACTTACTAGAAAATAACATACTTACTTCTTGCCAATCAGGCTTTAGACCGAAACACTCTACCATGTCTACCCAGACTTCACTTATAAATGTAATCGATAAATGGATGTCTGCTATTGATAATCGGGAATTAGTAGGCCTTGTAATGATTGACTTGAAGAAAGCTTTCGGTTGTGTAGACCACTCTATTATGTTTAAAAAATAGCACTTTATGGTTTTGATACTGCAGAAGTCAAGTGGTTTGAAAATTATTTATGTTCAGAGAGAATACAATATACATGTATTAATGGTATGTCATCTGCTGTGAGAAATGTAAAATGTGAAGTGCCACAAGGTTCACTACTTGGACCAGTGCTATTTTCACTATACAGGGTGTCTCAGAAAGAATGCAACACCTAGGATCGTTAATTTCATCAACACCATCGATCAAATGTCATTGTTTTTGTTTGATTGGGTAGAACATTCTTTTTCCAACAAAATGTTACCATAAGCATTGATTTTGGGTAGGCGTTTGGATCCTAGGCAATGTCGTTTCTTAAATTTGCTACTTTTTCGTCACCAGCGATCCTCGGAATACTGAGGCATTTTCGCCCAAAGGCCTCCCATAGAATTGGTTGTACAGACGAATCGCATGACTGCTCACCCTTTGATAAGGAAGACAATGTTGCGTAATCGAGTACCCCGAACGGTATGGCTCGCATTGTTTTCCTTATCAAAGGGAGAGCAGTCATGTGGTTCTTTTGTACAACTAATTCTATGGGAGGCTGTGGGGCGAGAATGTCTCAGTGGATCGCTGGAGACGAAAAGTAGCAAATTTAGGAAACGACATTGCCTCAGAAAAATTGCCCTAGGATCTAAACGCCTTACCCAAAATCAATGATCATGGTATCATTTTGTGGAAAAAGAATGTTCTACCCAATCAAACAAAAACCTATGACATTTAGTCTATGGTGTTTATGAAATTAACGATCGTAGGTGTTGCATTCTTTCTGAGACACCCTGTATACGAATTACCTTCCTAACAAAGTTAATAATTGTAAATTATCTAATATTTTATAATGCAGACGACACAATGTTTGTTTTGTTCTGGTAGTGATCCGAACAAAATTATTGATACTCTGAATGAAGATTTAAAGGCGATCTCTTGTATGGCTCAAAGAAAACAAGCTTGTTGTTAATGCCAAGAAGTGTGAAACTATGATTATAGGTACTAAATCAAACTGAAAAAATGCAATAATGATTTTGATGAATATCCTGTTTATATAGACGAGTGTCCGCTTGTAAATACCTAGGTATTTATATCGATACAAAATTATTATGAACAAACAAATTGAACACTTAAAATCGAAAGTTGTTAAAAGTTTATATTTACTTAAAGGGATCTAGTAACTTTGTTGAATCTGCAAAAAGTGATGAATGGTTGATGCAATGTATATTGTTGTTATCCCTATGTCCACAGGGTATTGTGTGAAAATTTCAAGTCAAATGGACATTGCATGGCCAAGTAATGAGCGAAAATAGAAAGGGATGTTCACTAACTCACTGCACTCACTTTGTACACGATAAGAAAACTCGCCCGGAGTTTTTCTTATCTGAATACTTCGATCGTACATATCTTTGCAACGAAAGGAAATTTGAAAAACCGAAACATGTCCCATGATTTTATAGTTAATACGAATACAACAAGGTATGAGGGAACCGCTAGAATTCAATTTTATTTTGAGGATTTGGACAATGTTACTAAGTCCCTTTAAAGGGCATCAAGCGTGGGGATGCTACACAGTCATGTGGGTCGCCATTTTGAACGAGGCTAGTTTGCGCGCACCGCATGACACTGAGCTAACGTACATTATGCACCGTACGCAACGTGTACGCAAGATGGCGCCGCGCATCTGATTTTACGAATCTGAATTCTTTAAAAGAATTAGACCATTATATTGATGAAAGAAGAGCCTTGTTATTTTATAAATCTGTAATACCATCACATTTTGATTATTGTTGTGTAGTGTGCATAGGGCAACACTTGTAAAACGTATTGTAATCAGATGCAAATTTTGCAAAATAGATCACTGAGAATTGTTATGAGAATTGACTATTTATTTTCTACAAATCAACTTTACGCATCATTACATTTGGATAAGCTTCATGCATGTAGAACAAAACTATTAGCTAAAATTATGTATCAATTTTTAAAAAAATGGGGCCCCCGTATTTGAATGAACTTTTTTATAAGGCGTGAATCGCATTATCAAACACGATCCGGTGAAGCCCAACTAAAATTAATTCGGCCTAAAACTAATTATGGCAAGAGACGTTTTAATTATCAGGGTGCCAAATTATGGAATTCTCTAGTAAATCGCATATCTTCTCAGACTTCATTAATGGTCTTTAAAAAAGTTTGAATAGATTGATTGTATAAACTAAGCGCTTGTATAACTGTTGTATTAATATGATATGACCGTTGTTGCTTTTGTGTGTGGGGGGGGGGGGGGGGGGAGGCTCTACTCCATTTGCCTTTCTTTTATTTTTTATTTTTTTGTCCTGAAATGTTCAATGTAGATAGCGTAGGGACTAAATGTTAGATGTATTATTGTAAGATAAAATGATTTGATTGTGTTATGTATTTTTTTATTTTCAGGACCCCTACGAAAACCAGCCTGTGGCTGATAGGGTGTTCCGCCGATGAGTTTGGAAAAAGAAAAAAAATACATGTGGAACGTGTCATAACGAAATGCTCTGTACATATTTTTACAAATATATGTTACTGAAATGACATGCATGAATACAAATGAGTTATGTAATACATACAACATACTATGTTGTAAACAGTGGCGCAGCGAGGGCCCGGGCGGAGGCTCCTGAACACGAGCACCCCTCTTGGACTGTTTTTTATATTTGTATTGCTTGCGTGCGGGGAATTTTAATTGTGGGGCTTTGAAAAGCTACAATCTTTCGGGGGCTGCATACCCCGCCACAAACCCTAGCGGCTCAGGCTCATACGCGCTCCCAGGGTGGAGCCCCCCCCCCCCCTTGCTTAATTCCTGGCTACGCCACTGGTGGTAAAATATGTAAATAATAATGGATTCTTAGTACATAGCACACATGTATATCACAACGCATGATGAAATGATACTCCTTTTCATAGGGTTAGTTTGAATTAACACTTACTGTAGGTGTTACAGAACTTCCCGGAGGTCCCGGAGGTGTTCAGGCATGCAACAAACGCACCGTGGGACGCGCGTCGAGCACTGCATCCGTCGTCTATGACCACGCGTAAACAAGGATCACGATGACAGGAACGCGGGCCCAGTACATTATCAGGTTTTGATTAATTTTTCGCGACTACTATTTAATTTCACGGTCTGGCCAGATGGTTATGATTTAGGTTTCGATTTCTATTGCAATTTAAGTATTTTCCCCAAAGAAAGATCGCTTAATTTTGTTTATTTTGTTAATTAAACGTGTTGAACGAGATTATGTTTATTGGGCAATTGTGAGCCCTTACTCATTATTTCATTTGTGTCTGTATAATCATAGCAGCAGCTCACCTTGTATATACTCTGCCTGAACTTGTATTTATTATTGAGTGCTTTGTTTATTTACTTTTATTTACTTTGTTTGTGGATTGGGTTGGGTGATTGACTACGTGTGTGCCTGCACGTGGCGAATGCCTATCACGAGCCGGCCTTCTTCGGCCCGTGACAGTGAAAAGGAATTAATTTAATTATTTTTATACAAACAGACAAATTAGAAGGAAACCAGTGGCAGACCTTTCATACATGGTTGTGTTTAATGAATACATAACTAATATTTAGATGAGTGTGTGCAGTGGCGTACCCAGGATTTGTTCAAGGGGGAGGGGGGGGGGGGGGGTTATTTCGTCAGACAAATTTCTGCATGTAAGCGGGGGCCGGGGGGGGGGGGTGGCTGTAGCAATGTTTAGGCTCTGGAATAAAACAAAAAGTGAAGGATTATTAAAGATTCATAATATTGTGGGTGCATTGCCACATCAATAGAAAGAAGGTATAGCTCTCAGCAACTATATTCAAGTAGATATTCGAACATTTGAAATTAGATTGAAAGTTTCAGGCTAAATCTAGATACACTGCTGCTCATAAAGTTGGAATGATTATTTTTTTTTAGATCGAACTTCATTCTTTTTCCTCCTTTTTGCGCCTTAGACTATTAATGATTATCTTAGGTTTCCAAACTTCCAATGTATAATAAATGGTTGCATGAATTTGCATTAATTAATTTAGCCTTTTGTTTTGATCTGTGCTGATTGGCCCATTTCCCTCTCCCAAGCGTATATCCATGTGTCATTTCTCAGAGTTGGCTAGAATATTTTCAACCAAAATTGGCACAGAGGCTCTCTAGGCCATACTTTTTGAATTGTCAATTTGAATTGTATGAGAGAACCATTAAGATAGATCCCTAAAACAATGTGAATACGTAGTGTTGTAGTGTGTATTCTTTTACATGCGTTTTAAAATGGTATTGTTTCTATTTCAAACATACACATTTACCATGTTAACGTAGTAAAAAACCACCCGATTCAGATATTTCATTCACCACCCACCACGAGACAAACATAGGCATTAGGCACTACAAACAAAAAGTACAAACATAATATTCTCATGGCGTTCAAACAGCATTGTAACTCATTTTTTCTTTTGTACATGCTGAACACACACACACACTCACATTTTTGCTTGACCGGTTTGAATCGAAGTATAGAATAAGATCACGTTTTAAGAGCCAGTAATACTTGGTTTAAATCACATTTATTCATAGTATGGATTAAATCAGGAATTACATTCCCATTACATACAAATTTTGTGGATAAAATATATGTAGGTAAATGATAAATGTCAAAATCAATTCAGCAGTGGCCTTTAAAAAAACATGTGATAGGACGCAAGGCAAATTAATTGCCTAATTAATAGGAGGAAGTATATAGATGAAACAAATTATTCCACGGGATAATGTAAGCCAAGTTGTATCATTTCAATTACTGAATAAAGGTCCACTTATTAAAATCAGAAATGTGAACGAAAGGATGTATGCGTGACTGGCGAAAAGGTAGAGACGTTAGGGTGTAGGGAGCTTATCATGGAACGACTATAGGTTGTCACAAGACGTGGACGAAGCAGTTGGTGGCGGGGAGGTCGGCTCCGAGTAGATGATGCTCGTGGTGGTTGTGGGTACTCTGCGCCAGTTTTTAGAGCTCCAAGGTGTAGCGAGCTTCTTGTGGCACGAGGACGTTGTCTATGACGTGGATGACGCCGTTGGTGGCGGGGAGGTCGGAGTAGATTACTCTAGTCTGGTCTGTGGTGATGCATTGGTCCTTGTTTAGCTGGATATTTCCTGAAGGGATTAAACACAAGTGTAAACGGTTAAAATAGATTTGCAATTAAAAGAAAATCATATGTTACCCTAATAAGGCCGGGGGCCATTATGCCCCCCCCCCCCCCTCCGCGATTTTTGTTTATTGCTCCGGAACGCGTAAAGATGACGCCCCACTGCTTGGTGACTTTTTCTTTTGGGTCTTGCGCATCTTTAAAAAAAACATTTTGAAAATCGGACCTACCGTTACGAATTCACGTGACCTTTTGTCTATGCATGTCAGGCCCGAAAATCGCTCAATATCGCGATTTGTGTACAAAACATATGGAAATATTAGTTTTCGTAAAAAGAGACATATCATTGGTTATTTGGTCTGGTTTACATTTTAGGTGTTTGTTTTGGTGTTCAAAAATAGTTGAATTATAGTTTAACAAAAATAGAATACATAACAAAAAAAACACAAAGAAATAAAGAAATTATAAAAACAATAGAAAACATAACCTGGCTCTTCCAACAAAATTTGTTGTATTATTATTCCAAATGGTCTAAAGACTGTAGTGAAAAGCAATGTTGAATGAAGAATATATGATTTATGATTTTTTGAAAAAAGTTAAATTACCATTGTATTCTATACAAATCACTTAAGGGGGGGGGGGGGGGGGTGGCATAATGCCCCCCCCCCCCCCCCCCGTTGAAATACCTCAAATAGCCCGGCCTTTTTAGGGTCAAGTTACAAGGTGATTTCATTGTAAACATGAAGTAAAAGTTGTAAACAGATTTGCTTATGAAGATTTGCTTATGAAGATCAGTATCTAAAGCAGTAACTTAATAAGTTTCATGAATCGGCAACTCTGCATTTCACCCTGCTTGGCATACAATGGGCAAGTCTAAGCATACATTTTGTTTCTAGTTTACTGATTACACGTGTTAAGCCATTATAAAATTGTTTCTTTAAAAAAATTAGTAATGCATGGGTTAAATTAAGTAGACGTTGATGGATGGATTCCGTACCATCTTCCGCGATGCCGATGTCGATCATGCGGTCGTCCTTGGTCTCGATCTGCTGCCCGTCGGCCAGGCCAGCCGAGTAGCGGGTACCACTTGCCACGTGGTATCTGATCAGCTGCTGCAGCTTCGGTTTGTCGGCTTCAAGCTCCGCCATCACTCCGCGGGGCAACTTGTCGAAGGCTTCGTTTATCGGTGCGAACAGGGTGAGTGGGTTGCTGGCTATAAAGTCTAAATGAAAGAGTAATATCAGGCTATCAATTTAGTCCGTCGTAGGTGCTCGTCGATTGTCAAAAATTGTGAAATGTGTCACTTCGAACATTTTATTGCTCATATTGTAAATTTGAAATAATTTTGTGTCCATCGTTTACATTACAGATTTGTTTTGTTAAAATAATGACGCAATAGAGATATCAACAACTTGTTAAAAACCTATTTAGATTTTGTTCTTTAATTTTTTTTTTTTGTTTTTTAAATCAAAATATTCCCTGGCGAAGAATTTTTGAATAAAAATATTGATATTCCGATTTTGTTCAAATAAAGTTTGTCATTATGTATGTTCTTTCAAATTTGAGTTTTTCATTATCTCACATTTTTTGTGTGAAGTGCCCCCTTATACCAACACTCTACTATCCCTTTAAATTGATAGTTGAGTTTCTGAGAGCGCTACACAAAATACTTTTTCATTAGATGGAAAACTGTCTTAATTAGAAAGAGCATACAATTTAACCGACAGAATAAACTTATTTAATAAAATTCAGTTCAGAAATGGCTGAAATTATAAACATTACCATTTTAAATAATAGTGGGGCGCCACAATTATTCAATACTTTTGAGCCAGCCGTTGAAAAAGGTTTTTTTAAATAGTGATTATCTCTATAATAATTATTCAACAAATCATATAATGCACAATATTGTATTTGATATTGTTAAAACCAAAATTTTAAAAGAGCGACCCTTTCGAGCATGTTTGAGTTATTACTGTCGGGTTTGTAAACGGTGCAGGTATTGGTTACTTAAATTCGGTTAGATACAAATTGTACTCTCTTTACCAAAACTCAACTATCCCTTTAACGTTAATCATGATGCATATGTATGGCATTTTATTTTTCCAACACCGTGTTACTTATATACAGTACAGTTGATTCTTCGTATAGCAAAAGTTTTTTAATGTGGTCGCCTCCGACATGTAATAAGAATTTAAACTCGTTTTTCCCCACCCCAACACTTACATGAAGTAGCCAGATCCCGTTCGAGTTCCGCTAGTTTGACGAGCTCGATGAACTTTGAGAACTTGGCATTTCCGTCCAGGGTCTGGAAGACGTCCCCATCGGCGAGAGGAAAGATGACTCTGTCGACGACGTGGACGATTCCGTTGAGCAACTGCTGGTCGAGCTCCGTGATCGCGGCACCGTTGCAAGTAACCTGTGGAAAAATGCAAAACAAAAAGTAGTTTTTGCTCGCAACAAAATGGATAGTTATACTGTTCAAAAGTTAGTAAAAGTAATGCTGAAACATGTAAAATAAAATGTTATATCTTACTGGTCATGCTGGTAACATTGTCCAAATCAACACATCTTTAGTAACTCGTGGCTCCCCCATATTGTTGTATTGGTATTACCAATTAATGCATGGAACAGGTTTTTGGATATTCGAATTTCCTATTCATTAAAAAATATTTACAATTTGAAGTGTTCGGATTTGTTAAAACTATCCACTGGAGAGTCTTAATAATTGTACAACGTCAGCGCAATAAGTCACGAAATATCACCTTTCATTTTTTTATTATTACTCTCCATTTTACGTGAAAAGTTCACACATTACCTTATTGGATAATAAAAATAACATCAATTCCATTCATAAATTTTTGCACATGCCAACAAATTACCCGATCCTTTTAAATTTCGAATAGATTGTGAAGGAAATAATAAATATGAAGATCAGTAACTTTGAAAGTACCGGCGAACAAATGCTTGGACATTTAATTAACCATATGTGCATCGGGAAGTTATGAGGCAATTTACTAGTAGATGAAATAAAATATTTTTGATCATAATTGTGCGTAATACACAATATTGATGTTTACTTACAGACTTGGTCTGATCGTAGATGTTGAACCGCAAGATGGCGTCGTCCATAGTCTGCGCGACTTTCTCGTTGACAATGCCCGATGAGCGGAGAGCGCTGGGGACCATCCACGCCATACACAGGCGGGTCAGGGCTTCCTGGTCGGCGGCCAGCTCGGGGACTTGTTTCTTCCATTTGCGTACGGCTTCGTCAGTGGGTGCGAACAGAGTGAACGCATCTGAAAAGAGATACACAGGAAAAGTAGGCAGTTCATACATAATTTTGGTTATTATAGGGGGATTTTGAGACGAATTGAAATAATTTCCCATAATGGTTACGTTAGTCGAGAATAATTATAAATCCGATTTCTTTGATACACTTTTGTGTGTTCACGCATTTGGAAGATCTGCAGACACATTAAATCACAATACAAAAGAAAAAAAAACTACCGTTCATAACCCCCAATCAAGGCAAAATACAAGGGCCGTCTAAATGTAAATAAGAGGTTTGGAATGGCGGTGTCTCGGGCTAGTACCTCCCAGAAACGATCGCAATGATTACCATGCACGGTACACCGAAAGTATTTGATTCATATGGTACACAAATAAACTTAACATGCTCACCTTGGCCGGCGAGAATGTGGTCTAGGTCGACCTGCCTAGCAATCTTTGCCATCTCCCGGAGGCCTAGCGATTCGAGCCGAGACGCCACCTCGCCTTCAGACACCAACGGGATGGACATGGCAACCAGCCCCGGGTTCTTCCCGAGGACCATCTTCAGGTACTCGCTGGAGGTGATGGGGTACGCCGCGGCACTGTCGTCGCTCTGGTCAGACACCTTCGGGTAGGCGACTGCTGCCGCCGAGAACACGGCGAGGAAGACGAGAAGCATCTGCATCTTGGATGTTGTTCTGGAAGCAGTATACAGCGACGGGCAAAGATGGTGCGAAGGACGAAGTGAGGTGTTCAACCTTTGTGCAGCCGCATTTATATAGGACCCAAATAGTAATGTCACATTCCTAGTTATAACAGAGTAATTATTCTAAGACAATGTCATCTGTTTCAAGCTTTTGATAGTGAATTGAAGCTGGACAATAGTCTCCTTAGCAACCGCTCGTTCCGAAATTTCTGGGGGCCGTCGTATGATCGGCTCGGCAATGTTCGTTCAAAACCTTGGTATAACTTTGCCATTTACAACAGACAACACGTGTTGCATGAATGCGTCTTCGCTATTATACTTCCAACTCTGTACTTTGTGATCGGAAAAACGCCATCCATATGTCTGTAGATCATCAGTCAGTCACGTGACAGTTAAGTCTTTAGCTAGGAGCCTTTCATGAAGCAGGCCCCTGATATTCCTTAAGGCCTAGTCACATATCACCGGATAAGGTAAACGGATGCCCGACGAATAGAAAATTTGCGAAATCAAACTATCCGGTGGTGAAAGTCGGCTCCATTGCTTCATGCACAAAACGTTCCGTCTGATAGAACAACGTACATCGCCTGACAAAGAACGGACAAGAAACGCATACGAACGGAGACGAACGGATTGAAGACTTTACTCTCCGTCGGGCATACGTTTGCGCTATCCGGTGATATGTGACCGGGCCATTACAACCAGCGATAAATAGCTGTGACATACAATATGACTAGGCCGCCTTCAAATTGACTACCGAAGTGTGAAGTCACACCTATTCATTGCCATGGGTAGTTGTTCTAAACAATGTCAGGCAAGCCAGACATGTACAACACAATAGCGATTGATCCGAAGGCAGTTGCCCCAAAGAGCTATAGAGTTCTAAACAACTTTTCCTTTCATACTGGCATTTTGTAGTGGGTCGGAGCTGGACGATTGCCTTCTTAGCAACCGCTAAATCACCAATTCATTACTTGCCTGACATTGTTTAGAACCATTACCCATGGCAATGAATAGCTCTGACGTCACACTTCGGTACTCAAATCTGTTACTAGATGTTCGATGCCGCCACTGTGAACTATGCAGTGAATGTGCTCATTTGAATTGGACCTGAATGTTACTTGCAGGTGAACAAACAATGACATTTCAGTTGATTACATACGTATTGACACATATCAAAGAGAGGTGTGCTTTGTTATTATAATCACTTTTCGCAACCCCGAACTAATTCGAGTGTTTCAAGTGCGCGCGAAATGAAAAATGTGTGGAAATTGAAATATTCATAATTAAAATTAACGTATATAGTGGGGGTGCCTGGGCACTATTGCGACGTGTTTTTAATCAATTAGAGTGATATCTCAAGATTATCATGTGTTAATGTCAATTGTCGGAAATGATCTAAAAGTGGAGAAATAATGCTTCAAAGAATCATATTAATTCAAGATTGATCTGGATTTGTTCTCAATTCAAGTAGGAAATGATTATAACCCGGGGATTATCATTTCATCTCCGCACGTCTGTCACGTCTGCCACTAAAGTCCAGGGGTGTCGATCCTGGGGGGGCAGGGGGGGCGGTCGCCCCCCCAATGAAAATATTGGGGGGCGAACATATCATTTCGCCCCCCCAATAATTCCGAAAATGAGGAAGAAAAAAATCGAGTGATATAATGCCAAAGAGGGGAAAGACTCATTTATCAATAATTAATCTTCAAAATAGCCGTTTTTTAGTTTGAAAAGGACTGTAAATCTCTTTTTTGCCGCGCGCTTCGCGCGCATACAGTTTCTCATATTGCAATTTCATTTGGGTTGCGGGAACTCACCTTTTGAATTGTGTTGGGCAGCGTAATTTCTCAAACGCACACCTCAAACCAAGTTTATTAAACCCTCATCTATAGATAGCACACCGTCACAGAAAATAAAATAATCTCGGAACATATGCGCTGAACGCAAATCAAATTGGAATATCATGTCCCCCCACATTTGAAAAAGGAGCAGATTGTCCCCCTCGATCCCTTTGTCATTATGTATGTTTGGTTCCATACCTATATACTTCATATTACGTGAAATTTCTGTCTCAGGTGTGCACCAAATCGCACAATTTCACGCCCAAAAATACAAAAGCTCCCTACTTTGGGAGGGGGACACCCCCTCCCACACCCTCCCCCGCTTGGTCGCTTCGCTTCCTCGCAATGTCTCCCCTACACTTTTTAGACATTGTTGACGCCCTTGCTTAGTTTCATGGGAGCCCAATGCCCTAGACTATATCGATGGCTCTAGTATACATGATCACGTGGATCCATCTCATGCAAGGCTCAGTCTTTTCCTCGCTATGCCCTTTAAAAATACGTTATGAGTAGGTTCACTATTTTATACAATTTTAACACCCATGCTAGGAGCAAATGTCTAAAATCTAAAAGCTTCCGGGGGCTCCGCCCCCTGGACCCCCATTATTGTCCCCAAATGTGGGTGCCCCCCCCCCCCCCCCCAAAGTCAGGTCTTCGAGCCATCAAGACACTTTCAATGAGCGCATAATAAAACTTCCGGGCATGCCAATGTGGGGCTTTTAGCTCTCTCAGTGGTCACTCTGGAATTTTTTTTTTCAAATTTCGCCCCCCCAATCTCAAAAACGGATCGACACCCCTGCACTAAACATGCAATAGGCATAAATAAATGAACATTCGTTGAATTATCTTGAAATCTTTAGCAGTTAATTAGCTAGTCGTTGGTTTCACTTGGCGACATCGAAGATCGAACTTCAGATAAACCGCAAAGCCCCACTTCTCCTTTTGTTCGCCTTTATAATATGATATAGACAGGTGTTTGAATCAATAAGTGACAGTTGTGACTCCATCCATGGTAACTCCTTGGTTGCCCGGCTCATTACAAGTCGAATGTAAAGGACAAGCTGTAAATAACCAGTGTTATGTTATACCAAAAGAATGTGGCTTGACTACTTCGCTACTCTCTCATTAGTATATCCCCTGATGTAGTATAAATAAATGTTGTGAAATGTTTTGCTATAATCTTGGAAACATTTTTAAATTTGGTCTTAATACATTACTGATGAGAAAAAGTGATGTTTACATTTTTTATTTTTGGTCCCAGGGTGCATTTTGGCGATTTTAAAGATAATTAGCTAATTTGCATATTTGTGAAATAAGGTCAGGGTCATTTTCTATCTAGGAATAGTACAATATTGATAAAAACTAGTATTCTAGGGTATTTTGGGGCAATGATTCCATTTCCGGTGCTCGTTTGTAAGTGCTGTATGGGAAACACTCTGAAATCAAAGATGGCTTCCCCTAATTTCCATATTTATGAATATTATTGATTTTCAGTGGATACAGCCCCTAATAAGCAATAATTCTGGATTATTATTTGTCAGTTATGTTCTAAGTATGCATTTAAGATATCTAAGATGAGTTGCCATCATGGCAACCTCTAGCAATGCTAGAGACAGACTTATCCAGAGACAGTAGCAGTGTACTTTGAAAAACTTGTTTTGACTTTAGCTACCACATATAGAAAGTCATAGTCATACATGTACTCAAATTAAAATAGACTGGTAATGGTAGCCATGCGCCTGAAGTGGCTATAGTAGTTAGAGACTATATTTAAAGAATAGGAATATTCTATAAAGTAGCTACATGGACTGAACTTTGATAAGAGACATTCCTCAATATAATAAAAAAATTATATTGAAAGGATAGATAGCTCACGTATATTAATATTTTCTGCGGGAGTTGCACAATGTTGCAATCGGAGCTGGAAATCAATTTTTGTTTTTGTTGTATGTTAATTGTTGTGTTGTGTTATTGTGTAAAAAAAAAAAATCCTCCACAGCTCAAGATGAAAGTATTTATGTATGTACATGTGTATGTCTCGAATAATGTACTTATATTATTACCAATTGTCAAAATTATTTTAAATGAGTAAGGAACAAATTAAAATCTTTTCTATGAATTGCCGTGGATTAAGGGATACACAAAAAAGGAGAGATGTATTTGATTATTTAAAAAAGAAAAAGGCAGACATTTACTGTTTACAAGATACCCATTTTGTCTTGGAATTAGAAGAAGATATTTTAAAAGAATGGGGAGGAAAGGGATTTTTTTCTTATAAGGCATCCAATGCTAGAGGAGTTGCAATCTTATTTGATAAATTTTCTCAGTATGTTATAAAGAGATTTAAATGTGATAAAGAAGGCAATTTTGTTGCTCTCAGTGTTAAATGGGGTTTTATGGAATTCTCTTTGGTTTCATTATATGGCCCTAATCATGATGATCCAGGTTTTTATGAATGTATACAAAATATTTTGTTGGACTATGATGATCCTCTTAAAATAATTTGTGGAGATTGGAATTTAGTGCAAAGTTTGGAGATGGATACATTTAATTATGTAAGACTAAATAATATAGATGCTAGGTCAAAAGTTCTTGAGATAAAAAATGGTTTTAATTTATTGGACCCTTGGCGGCAAATGTATTTAGATAAGAAAGCCTATACATGGAGACAGCCTAATCCACTTAAGCAAAGTAGAATTGATTTTTTTCTAATTTCATCAGAATTGTTTTCTCTGGTGAAGAAGAGTGAAATTGATTTAGGTTACCGTTCAGACCACTCATTGATAACCTTGCAGATTATGTTTGATAAATTTAAAAAGAAATATAGTTATTGGAAGTTTAATAATTTATTTTTAAAGGAATTAGAATTTATTTCTCTTATAAAAGAAAAGATTAAAGTGGTTACTTTGCAATATTTGAATAACGAGAGCTTGGAGGGCAATCAATTTGATAAGGTTAGTAAGCAAAATTTAAAATTTTGTGTTGACGATCAATTATTTTTTGATACTTTGTTAATGGAGTTGAGAGCAGCCATTATTATGTATGCAATACAAAGAAAAAAGAATAGAGAAAGTAATGAAATTAAGCTTAAAGATGAGATAGTCAATTTAGAGATCCTTGTTGGACAGAATTTAGGGATACAAGAAAATATGGAAAAAATTAAACAGTTGAGAGCAGAATTGGAAAATTTGCGGAAACAGACATTGGAAAAAAATGCAAATATGTCACGGCTGCAACAAATGCAATATGGTGAAAAACCTTCAAAGTATTTTTTGAATTTGGAGAAACAGAGGATTGTCGAAAAGACTATTGTCACATTGATTGATGATAATGGTGTTGTTTTGCAAGAGCAGGAACCAATTTTAAATGAAATAAAGACATATTATGAAAATTTGTATAAGTTCCATGAAAATTCTAATATAGATGTGCTATTTTCTGAATTTGATAAAGATCAGGTTAAGAATCTTACGGAAGAAGAGTCATTAGGTTTAGAAGGAGAAATATTATATAGTGAAGTTGCAATTGCATTGAAAAATATGAAAAATAATAAATCCCCTGGTCAAGATGGTTTTACTGTAGAATTTTTTAAATTCTTCTTTCAAGATTTAGGTATTTTTATGGTTCGCAGCATGAATTTTGCTTATAATAGTGGAAGATTATCTTTCTCACAAAATTTAGGGGTCATTACTCTGTTACCAAAAGGGGATAAAGTAAGACATTTTTATAAAGAATTGGAGACCTATTTCTTTGTTGAATGTAATTTATAAAATTGTATCAAGCTGTATTGCTAATAGATTAAAAAAGGTACTACCTTGTATTATACATTCAAATCAAACAGGGTTCCTTGCTGGACGTTTTATTGGTGAAAATATTAGAATTATTTATGATATAATTGCTTATGCAGATAAAGAAAAATTACATGGTATGATTTTATTGATTGATTTCGAAAAGGCATTTGATAGTGTTTCCCATGAGTTTTTGTTTAAGGTACTTTTTTTATTTAATTTTGGTAATTCTTTTAAGAGGTGGATAAACGTGTTATATAGCAATGCATGCTCAAGTGTTATGGTAAATAGGCAATTAACTTCTAGATTTTGTATAGAAAGAGGCTGTCGCCAAGGTGACCCTCTGTCACCTTATTTGTTTTTGTTATGCGCTGAAATTTTAGGTATGTTAATTCGCTCTTCAAATGAAGTGGTAGGAATTAGAGTTAACTTTAAAGAATTTAAAATTCTTCAATATGCAGATGATACAGTTTTATTTTTGGATGGTTCTATTGCTAGTTTTCAGAAAGTTATACATATTTTGAACTCTTTTGGTAATTGTTCTGGACTTAAGATAAATATTCAAAAAACAAAAGCAATTTGGAGAGGGGCTTTAAAAGAAAATAATGAAATAAAATTAGAAGGAGTAAATGTAGAGTTTGTTTATAATGGTTATTTTAGATATCTTGGAACAGATTTTTATGTTGATGTTGATAAAATGCCAGATTATAATTATGATAGAATATTCGATAAAGTGAAACGACAAATGATTTCTTGGATTAAACGAAATATTACTGTTTTGGGGAGAATAACAATTGTTAAGTCATTATTATTACCACAATTTAATCATTTGTTTATGTCAATTCCAAACCCATCTGTTGAATTAATGAAAAACATAAAAATACATTTTTCAAGTTTATATGGAAGAATAAACCGGATAAAATAAGTAGAAAACAAGTTGTTAGTTCATATGAAAAAGGTGGCTTAAAAATGGTTGATATAGACTGCTTTAGTAAATCACTAAAGCTAACATGGGTTAGAAGAATTATTTTGAATATGTGTACAAATGTTGCCCATTTAATGCAGTCATTTTTACAAAACAAATTCATGATTAGTTTGGGTGATAATTATTTTTTGAAATTATCTCATGAAATTGGCAATCCTTTTTGGAAAGAAGTTTTTGAAAGTATGGCATTGTTAGTTTAAAAATGTGAGACTGATTGGTTGTCTGAATCGCTATGGATGAATAGCTCGATTCAAATTGGCAATGAGTCTATTTTTTTAAAATCGTGGTATGAAAAGGGTATTAGATTTATTAATGATTTGATGGATAATAATGGAATTTTATTGTCGCATAAAAAATGTGAAGAGAAGTTTAATTTGAAGATTAATTATTTGTCTTATTATTCAGTCTGTCAAGTAATAAAGTGTAGATATAATGAATATTATAAAACATGTCAAACAAAATTGGAAGAACCTTTAATTCCTTCTCATATTAAAACTTTTATTCATGATAAAAAAGGATGTGGATACATTTATAAAGTTCTTTTAGGAGAAACAAATTGTTTGTCTCTAATAAGTTCAAAGTGGGAACGATATTTGAATTATAATTTACAATCTGTATTAATACAAAAGTATAATGTTATGATATTTCGTTTTACTCCAGTTATTAGTTTGAAATACTTTCAGTATAAGATTTTAAATAGAATCTTATTTTTAAATAAACAACTTTTTAGGATGAAAATTGTAAACAATGAAAAATGTTCATTTTGTAAAAAAGAACTTGAAGATATAGTACATTTCTTTTATGAATGTGAGATTAGTAGAAAGATTTGGAATGACACTTCAAATTGGATTTATGAAAGAACTCAAGTTCGAATTTTGTTTAATTTACAAAACATAATTTTTGGCTTTGAAGATAAGAGAAATGATGCTCTTAACTGTATTGTCATTTTAATTAAACAACAGATGTTTATTTGTAAACTGAATAACATAGTTCCACTTTTTGATACATTGAAAAAAAAAGTGTTACAATATTATAAAGATGAAAAATATATGTTATGCATATCTGGAATGGAGAGATATTTTAATGTTAAGTGGCAGTTACTACAATTGTTGTTTGTATAGAAAGATTAATTTGAATTTGTTTTATGCTCATGTATTTGATTTGTTTTATGCTCATGTATTTGATTTGTTTGTTTATGTGAAGATTAATAAATAGCCTGTGGAGGGCTCAACAATTTGAAAAAAAAAAAAAACCTCTAGCAATGCATATTATTTGCATAATTATGTATTTTACCTAATTTGCATATTCCCCCAAATCGAGTATATTGGGAACCCGGCAAGTAAAGTAATACCACTTTTCCAAGGTTTTGGGGGGCAGCAGATCCATTTTTGATACTTATTTACCTGTATCACCATGGCATCCATCTCAAATCCAAGATGACTGCTCCCTAAATTACACATGTTATGATACACGACTATATTATTTCGGTTATATTAGATTGATATTATAATGTTTTGACTTTTGATTATTGGAATGAGCAACTAGAATACTTGAATCACAATGTAGTTGTTTGCTTACAGTAAGCAAATCATACTTTTATAAATTAAATGCCATTTAAGTAGCAAATAGCATTATTTACTTTAAAATGACAATTGCGGCTATCTTGGATGTATGTGGGTTGCCGAGGTGATACAGGTAAATAAGTATCATGAATGGATTCGTTGCCCCCTAAAACCTTGGAAAAGTGGTATTACTTTCCTTTTTTACTTGCCGGTTTCCCAATATACTCGATTTGGGGGAATATGCAAATTAGGTAAAATACATAATTATGCAAATAATATGCATTGCTAGAGGTTGCCATGATGGCAACTCATCTTTGATATCTTAAATACATACTTAGAACATAACTGACAAATAATAATCCGGAATTATTGCTTATTAGGGGCTGTAGCCACAGAAAATCAATAATATTCATAACTATGCAAATTAGGGGAAGCCATCTTGGATTTCAGAGTGTTTCCCATACAGCACTTACAAACGAGCACCGGAAATGGAATCCTTGCCTCAAAATACCCTAGGATACTAGTTTTTATAAATATTGTACTATTCCTAGATAGAAAATGACCCCTGACCTTATTTCACAAATATGCAAATTAGCTAATTATCTTTAAAATCGCCAAAATGCACCCTGGGACCAAAAATAAAAAATGGAAACATCACTTTTTCTCATCAGTAATGTATTTAGACCAAATTAAAAACTGTTTCCAAGATTATAGCAAAAAAATTGCTGCTTTACATAACCTGATAGACTACATGTCTCTTTCAGGCTGTTTCTTGATTGTGTTGAAACAAACTACGCGTCTATGACATGTATGAGATTTAGGTTATTTTACCGGTCTAGTGCGGGAGTAAAACGTATGTTTACCCGGCCTAGCACCAACTGATGTAGCCGGTACGTTTCTGCCAGGGGGCAGAGGACTATTGTCCGAATATAATCGTAATCCGACCCGTTTGTTTACATGCAAAGACAAACACATACAAATATTCATGACATCCCCTCAAATCGTTGAAGGGGTATACAGTTTTGGGAAGGCTGAACTTAGTAACCAAAACCTGCTAAATAACATTACAAACATAGTTATAACTCCACCATGCTCGAAAGGTATACAAACGACTACCGGTAAGTGAAAAGCCTGTTCTCATTTTTTTAAAAGAGCCATTAAAACGCAAGAGGGCGCTCTCTAACAAAGCATTGTTTCAACCATTTGTCATACAAAATTATGCATGTAATGTTTTGTTGAAATAATGATTAAATAGAGAGATCATCGACAACTATTTACAATTTTTGAAAAAAGTGTAAGCATTTTTTTTTATTTAAAAAAAAAAAATCATCGAATAAATCTGGGCCCCAAATTGATTACGATTGGATGTATTTATTGATATTTGAGCCATTTCTGAACCGATTTTGACCAAATAAAAGTTTATTCTGCCATTAGAATTGCATGTTCTTTCAAATTCTGCACTCAGTTTTTCATTACCTTACAAACAATTGTGTTGTGCAGCGCCCTCTCTAGCAAAACTGAACTACCCCTTTAAATATTCTCATAAATATTTGATTCATATCTTTGTAATGTATACGTGGTTTAGGTATAATGTGGGTGGGCGTGCGTGAAAGCAACATATATATTTACCATATTGTAACGTTGTTTGGCCCAATTGATTTATCATCATCTATAATATAGTGTGATAAGTTGTTGTCTGAGTATGTTTGTGTTTTGTTTGTGTGTGTGTAGTTGGTCAGTGACATATCTTTTGAAATTTGGCTTGCAAAAGAGGGAATGTCCCTTTAACATGTGCGAAAAAAAGAAATTCGCGACCGGTCATGAACCGAGCGCGGACCATGAATGGCAGCGCTTCAGCCCCGAATATCCAACATGGGTGGGTTTGGGTTTTTCCGAGTCTCCTTTTTTTGAAACCGCTCGTCTGTTTTAGATCATTTTGTTCTCGGTCACTGGGGCGAATAGTCCTATTCGCACTTACGCTTGTCACAATCAATAAATCGCTGCACACGTTGAATATGCAAAGCCCTGCTAATATCTCCTTGCGGGACAGACCGACAAAATTTAGTCTCCCGCGGTCTTTTACGCAGTAAGCCTCGCAGGCGGTTCCACTGAGACTGCGAGTGGATCCATGCACTGACCATATATATAGTCATTATAGTACGAAGTCATAATGGGAAACCATGTGCATTAACGCTCCTTGTAAAAAACATTCACATTTAACACGTGATATTTCAGACTATTATGATACTGTCGTGTCTGTCGTGTGTGTAGTCTATATACATTGATAGGAATTATAATGTCGCGTTGTCAACAGACTGGTTAATTAATATGTTTGTGACGTTCTGTGCGCGGTGATATCCATTCCGAAAAAACAAACACGTTTACGTGAAAATACGTGAGAATGCGTGAAAATTACGTGAAAATAATATAATTCGATAACAAGCATGGATGTGGATGATGAAGATCGCAAGACTACTCGTTCTGAGGCAGAAACGATCCAATTGGAAGGTAAATCACAGTAATTAAATTCATATTTACATTAAATTTTACAACTGTGATAATTATACTTCATTGAGCTAGTACTTTGTTGACATGTGCAAAAAGTGATGAATGGTTGATACAATGTATAGTATTGTTATCTTATATGTCCACTGGGTAATGTGTACAACTTTCAAGTTAAATGGACCTTATATGGCCGAGTAATGAGCAAAAATGCAAAGTGATATTCACTAACTCATTGCATTGACTTTATACACGGTTTCGACGATCCAGTGGATAATTTTACATCTGAACACTTCAATCGTTAATATCTTTCGAAAAACCAAAACCTGTTCCATGATTGTATTGTTAATACGAATACAACAATTAGGTATGAGGGAACCGCTAGAAGTAGAATTCTAATTGGATTTTGAGGATTTGGACAATGTTACTAAGTCCCTTTAAGCATGCATGTTATAACGTCTAACAATGCAACTACAGAAATTTAATTATGTGTTACTTTAACATTTAGAATCTGATATTTTCCACTTGCATGCGTCGCATAGAAGAACAAATAACATTACATTTTAAAATGTATATTATTCTTCTCAAGCAGGATATATTTGTTTTGTATAGCTCGGTGGTTAAAGGGGACCACCGGGCAAATAACAACACACACTTATATGCTTTGGTACCGTTTTGGGATATCAAATACATACCCAACATTTTGCACAGGGTTGTGTAATTCATAAACAAAGCAATTACTTTCCCCCACTTACGGAACCACTACTATTTCCTGGTTCCATACGGGCCGAACATTTGCGAGTGCGCCAATGCTATTCACGCGTACGTTCGGAGATTCGTTCACTCCGCACACACTACTGACCCCTTATTCGCATGCTTTTGAATGGTGATGCGTTTTCCAATTATATATATTTTTTTCTGGACACATATTTTTTGTGAACTTGTTGATGGAATGGAATACTAAGATGATACATTTCATTTATAAGGATACGATATTTGGGTGGTGGTACCCTTTAAGTACTGTTCTGATCTGCGATCCAGAGGTATCGGTTTCGATATTCATTTTATGATAATATATTACCCAAGAAAATACAAACTATGGTAATATAACTTCTTCCAAATTTAGTACAGTCCACTGAGTAGAGTATTGTCGTACTGTTGTGCGGTGCGGAAGTGCAGCATGCAGAACTCCAGGAGAGACAAGAAAATAAAATTTTAAAGGGTGACTAAATTAAAAACGCATGTTGACTTTGCTTGATCTATACTCATGAATACATCACATATCTGTTGACTATTTGATGTACATTTTTGTCATATTTTTAATATTATTTTTTCTATTACTTTTTTCTACCTGCTTAGCTTCACCCCTAAAAAAAACCCGCCAGAAGCTAGTGACTTTTGTGACATCACAATACCATTCAACCATCAGTCAGCTAGATGAACAAAAGGCATTGGTATGTCCACTGACCACCTGTTTACAATAGCATTGCATGTTTTATACAATGCCCACTCACCATGAAAAGAAGGGTTTCAATGAAAACATCCAATGATAATGTAATAAGGTACTCAGTGGGTGAGAACATATCTTTTGTTTATGTTTATCTAGCTGACCGATGGTTGAATGGTATTGTGATGTCAGAAAAGTCAATGGTGGAGGTTTTTTTTAGGGGTGGATATAAGCAGGTAGAATAAAAATAATAGAAAAAATAGTATACAAAATATGACAAAAATTTACATCAAATAATCAACAGATATGTGATGTATTCATTAATCTAGATCAACCAAAGTCAACATGCGTTTTTAATTTAGTCACCCTTTAATAGGTAGTCATAAAAGGTGCAAAAGTGCAAGGAAAAAACATCTTTGTTTCTTAGTTATGTCGTATCTTCAGTCCTACCAGCTCGCTCATAAAGTGTTCGATTGTAGGAGCTGATCTTGTTAGACTGGTAACTGGTTCGGTTCCACAGGCAGATGGCACTTGGGGAAAAAGGAAGATTGGAAGCTGTTAACTCTGCAGTATTGTTGTTGAAACTGGACTGGTTTCGTCTAGAGCGGTACGTTACAGGAAAGAAGTATGGTGGTCTAGGTGGTATGGCAATCGCGTTATTTAAGCTTCTGTATCAGGGTTGCCAACTTTGAGCCAGAGGTGAGACATTGCGAGGGAGGGAAGCGATTGAGCGGGGAAGGGATGGGGGGGGGGGGGGGGGGTCCCCCATCCAAGGTAGGGAGCTTTTGCATGTATTGAACTTGAAATTGTGCAATCTGGTGCATACCTAGATAGGAAATTTGGACTAAAGATTAAATGTATCTGGGCTAGCATGATTGTTATGATTTGATCGACCAGAAATGTTTAATGTAGGCTATTTTTCACGAAGAAAACAAATAATTGACACACTAATAAATATGCACCAATCACACACACACATTATTTTATTTAGTGTCATACACAGTTCCAACATAATGTCATCTGCAAACCTTAGCTGATTCAGATATTACCCATTTATTGTAATTCCTCTCGATTGCCAATCCAGGTTTCTGAAGACGTCTTCCATGGCTGCTGTAAATAGTTTCGGAGAAATTGGATCACCCTGTCTGACACCTTTCAGGATTTAGAAAGCATTGGTAGTAGTATTCTCCAGATGAATTTTGGCGATAGGATCTATGTAAATTGCTTTGATGAGGCGGATGTATTTCGCATTGTCTATCTGTAGAGCATCTAATAGTAACTGGTGGTCTAAACCATCGAAAGCTTTCTCGTAATCCACGAATCATATAGACAGATGTTGAAACGATATTCCTTCCCCTTTTCAATGATCTGACTTAAAGTGTGTAAATAATCTGATGTTCTGAATCCTGCTCGAAAGCCTGTCCGTTCTCTTGGCTGATTTTCATCTAGCGGTCTTTGGATTCATGCAAGAATGATTTTTGTGAAGACCTTAAAGGAGGGGTTCGGACGATTTCCAGCATTTACCAATCAAAGAAGCAATATTTGTTCAACATATTGCCTTTGTCCCGACGAAAAAAGACCAACTGGATCATTCACAATCACTTTAGTACTAAATAAGGTAACAGTTCTTGATCGAATCTGCCGCCAGTGGGACCTATCCCAGCATGCAATTTTCGTGACGTCGATGCCTCACTTTGCTGCCAATACAAAGCAAAGTGAGGCTGGCGCGTCACGCGACCACGTGATAAAAATCGGAAGCGTACAGAAAATAGACGATGAATATCAAAAATTGAGTATAAATCATCCTGATAGGATATTTTTTTTGATAAAAATATATTACCAATGAGTAATTTTTTTAGATTCTGGTACATTAATTTAGAAATCGTCCGAACCATCCCTTTAAACATGTGAGGTAGTAAACTAATGGGTCTGTAATTCTTTCGTATCTCCTTTTTTGAACAGTATAATAACTTTAGATGCATTCCACTGGGTAGGAACTTGTGCCAGTTGAAGTATCCTGTTGAACAATTTTGTCAATATGTTGACAGGACTCTCTCTTTTCAGCTTCAATATGTCAGCAGTTAACTGGTCCTCTCCTTTCCTTTCTTCATGTGATCTAGAGCTTTCTGCACTTCTTCTTTCTGAATGGGTGGTACACTGTCTGCTTTTTTATTCCAGTTTTCTTCTGTTCTCCAAGCTGGTCTATCAGTATTGTACAGTTCTCTATATAATTCCTCAATGGTTTCTATGATTTTAGCTTTGTCGTTAACTTATGTCCCATCGTTTGTGTTCAGTAATGATACGAGCTTTTTTTCCTCCCTCCAATTTTGTTTTGATGATTTTGGGCCCTTTATTACTTTCCAGCACCTCTTCCACCATCTTGGTCCTGTGTTGTATTTTTTGCTGCTTCTCATCTTGCGGATTGTCTTGTTTAGTTCTGTATACTCGATCTGGTTTCGTGCAGATGTCTGTCTGAAGGGTTTAAGAGCTCTTCTCTTTTCGTTCATTTTTCGAATATCTTCCACGCTTCTGTTGTTTGTGTTTACTATCTCTTTTTTTAACCTTTATCTAGCTTATCTGCTTCCTCCATGTCCATAATCGTACTCGTTACTTGTTCAACTGCATCATCAAGTGGCTCATCTCCTACTAAGTCTTCTAGAATTGAGAATCTATTCTCTAGTTCAAATTGGAATTGATGTTGCTTTTTGGAAAGCTTTCCCATGTCAATATGTCTTTCCTTGATATCTTCATTCTTCTTATCCTTTCCATCTTCTTATTAATCCTTACTTTTGCTCTAACAAATCTGTGGTCACTGCCTGTGTCGACCTTTGGTTTAACCTCTACATCCATCAATATTCTCTTGTGGTCAATAAGTTTATAACTTTTTTGTAGTCTCGCTATTTCAATGCTTTATCTATATGATACATGTATTATATACTTTGTGTTTTTAAGATTGAAATGAATACACGAACTTGAACTTGAACTTGAACTTGAACTTGAATCAATCATAATAATTATGGGTTGCTGCATTAGGTTTTCCCCATGTCCAAATATTTGTCTTTTGGTTTCATAAAGCATATATTGCCAATCACCATGTTTCTGCTTGCAACATATTTTAGAAGCCTTTCTCCTCTCTCGTTCCGGTCACCTATCCCAAATGGACCTACACCATTCTCTGCATCATCTTTTCTCACGTCTACTTTTGTGTTGCTTATTAATTTATAGTTTCAAATATGCCATTCGGTCTGAATTACTTTCAATGTCCTTATTAACAAGAAATCCTATTCCAGAGGTTTAGTGGTCTTCAAGGAGGGTGTGTAGGTCTTCTTCTGACCTCAGCGTTCTCACATTGTAAGTGCAAATACATAAATCTGTGTGGTTCCTGATGATACCATTCTCAGAGCTGACTCGTCGTCCATGCGGCTTTGGACCCAACTCGTCATACTTTGGCTTGGCACCAGAAGGATCACCATTCGCCGATTTCCTAGCTCTACCAGTACCTATAGACATGGTAGAGCTGGGCCCGTTTTTGCCTTGGGCATTACGACCTCTTTTTGTCTGTTTCCATGTTGGAGGATATTTGCCTACTCTGCCGCACTGCATGGTGAATTGGTAGAGGCTTAATGAGCTCATTGGCCTCCTGTCGGATCTAAAGGAACTCTTAATATCTTGGGTTTGGTGCATCGAAAAGCGTACTGATTCCTGAACATATGAACATTTAGAGGGGAATGTAACAAATCCGAATATGTGACCCGTCCTACGTAGAAGAACCAAAAGTTGACAAAGTTGATTTTCTGGATTTGTATTTAGTTCGATTCAGCAATATCTATGCTTTAATATGATATAAAGTTTGTCTCATAATGATTCTGCAACGCGGAGTTATTGACGCTTTTCTAAGGCAAATATTCAACGGTCTGGAAATAAGATGCCGAGAAAATAGCTCAAGAAACTTTACATCCATTTCGAAAGTGAAATTAGCGTTTTAAGCAGGCCATAAATGAACCGATTGCATGAATAGAATGTCGTAGCAACCTTTATTCAATTTTCTTGAAAACTTGCATATCAGTAAATATGTTTGATATACACCTTCCCTCCAGAAACTGCTGAATATTATCCATGCATTGTAGAGATATGAACAGATTTAATTACAATTTAAGTGGGTGGAACGATAAACTGTACACATCGAGCACATGATACAATAGCGAGCACTTTCAGGTAACAAAAGGGGCTCCGCTCTGGCTCTGGTTATTGTTCGATTAATCGGTATTGACTGGCAGTTTGATTTTAGGAATGCAAACTTGCGTCTGGTGCGTAATGTAAAAATTATTACAAAGAACAGTATGTTGATACGTGAAAAGTAAAACGGGGTCTCGAAGCTAGACATTTTGGAGGGGGAGGCCCCAGGTACCAAAGGGGGAGGGGGGGGGGGGGGGATCCGTTGGTACAGGGTTTGTTTTCGTTCTTTTGGCGGGGATGCCCGGGGATGTTCCTTAGAAAATTTTGAAACAGGTGTCTAAGTAACGGAGGCGAGCCTCGGTCAACTTCAATATGAGGGTATATAAAAGAGTGGGATTGTGCTTTAGCCAACTTAAAACAAGCTCTAAATAGTGTTTTCTGTTTGGTTTCAGGGGCCGCGAAACCGGGGGGGGGGGGGGGGGGTGTGGGGCTGTATTTAAAACAAAGAAATATATAAGCACAAAATAATAATTATAATAACAACCTTAATGTGGTCAGCCCCCCACCCCCACTTTCAAAACCTTTCCGCAGCCCCTTGGCTTTGCTGGAAGTGAGATTCATGAGCGAAGCTCATACAAGTACTCGTCGGTCGTTGTTGTTTTATTTATTTATTTATTTTTTGGTGGTGTGGGGGGGGGGGGGGGGGAGGGTATGCCTTATTATAAAATTATTATGAACTACTTAAATATTTAGTACGACAAATTAATTCTACATACGATTAATGAATGTTATGTTACAGGGCCCAATTCTTTAATCTATATAATACTCACACTCAACCAGTGGTGTACATAGTGTATTAGGTTGGAGGGGGGGGGGGGGGGGAGGGGGTGGGAGTGCAGTTAATTGGATAGGACTTGGGTCGTATTGTCATAAACATATTTGGTCAAACTCAATAGGGCCACTATACAATGGAGGCCATTTGGATTACTAATCTCCGTGCAAGCGGCGGCGCAGTCAATAGAGATTAAAGAATCTCGATGTGCGCTGGCCGCTCTTGACAGCTACCGAGATTCCAACTTAGCACAAAGGGGCGGAGGCGGAGGCGGAGCTTAATATCGATCGCTTTTAGTGGCAAATAATTTTGGAACGCAAACTTTTCAAACCTGCAAAAAACATGCTTCAAAACTCTGCTTAATTTTTACCTTTCCACTGGATATTTTTACTGGATATTTTGCGTACCGGTAGAACAGATATCAGGGAAATGCATGAGGCAATAATATTTGTTTTCACTTTTTCATGCAATTTCAAATCAATCGTGATTTCTGAGGTTCGACATTATGCGACTTCTGGCTCCCCTGAGGATGGCGAGACACATATATGAGTCTGCCGGGGTCTTCCCGGGGACAAAAGGCTTCTTTGCGCCTCCAAAATATGGCCCCTGGGAATTACCCCATTAGGTGATTAATAATAATAATAATAATATGAAAATGCGCTACTATAAATATATACTCTACTGCGCTTAAATAATTGATTTCCACCATCGTGGTAATCAACTCGGTCACATTCTTATCAGTTTCTGACAGTTTTATCACTGCTGTCAACAATCCCAGCCGTGTTAACTGCCCCCGAGGCCCAGTTCTATCACAGAGAGAGGGGCTAGTGATAAGAAAGTGCCAACCCTGATCAAAATCTACTGGATGCAGGCTTGAGAGCTCAGAAATCACACCGCAGTTCAGGCCCTCAGAATGAGATTTTCACCTAACAGCAAAATCACGTCATGCGATGCTTCTATTTTGTGCGAATGTATACCGTGTTAATCAATTATCACTCACTGCGGGGTCAGCGAATCGAGAACAAAAGAAACAAAACACGTTCTTCAGACATTTTTCTTTGGCTGTTTTGAAAGACGAAATAAACGTTTAACGCATTCAAGATACCATATATTTGAATTTGTTACATTCCCCTCTAAATGTTCATATGTTCAGAAATCAGTACGCTTTTCGATGCACCAAACCCCTCTGGGCTTCCGGTCTACAGGCTGGTGTGTGAGCGAGTGAGTGTGTGTATGCGTGTGTGTGTTCCTATGAGTGTTTGTTTTCTCTGTGTGTGCGCACCCGTGTGTTTTTTTTTTCGTGTGTTTATGTAATTTATTTAGTAAATAGAAAAACGAAGTACGTGTGTCTGTGTTTGTGTGCATTAGGTGCCTTTCATTAGCCGTGTCATTATGTTTCATTTTAAATATCTCAAATTCTTCTTGAAAAGCTATCGTATTTTGTCTGGTCATAATGGAGGCTTCGATAAAAGGGAACAGATAATTTCTGCCCCTGGGAATTAAAGGAATGTAGAGAAAACAATGAATGGAAAAATATAAAGACGTCGCTGTCAAGATAGTTGAGAAAAGTCAAGTAAACATTCCCATTATGGGGCATTTGCATCAGGCGGGATCGGGAATCTACAGAGGATAACCCACAGCCCATACAATTACACTAAGATGGTAATACCAAGAGCCCTTTTACACGAGTGATTGCAATCATGATTGGAATCATGTGATTCGCGATTCGCGATTCTAGTTTGCTTTCACACGGTCAAAAAATACCGTGATGGAGTGAAAAATGATTCCAATCGTGATTGCAATCACGACGTGGCCACCGTGTGAAACCCCTCCAAGTCGAGCATCACCCGATCGTGCTATCATATTGGAATGGTACGAATAACAATAACAATCAGGGGGCAACACGTGATAATGCGATGCACAAAGAAACAAATACTAAAACAGAACGGAATAAGAACAAATGAAGGACTAAAACAGATAGGTATATGATTTGTGTTATCAGTTTAATTTTAACAAACTTAGGCCTACACGTACATGTTAAACATGCCAAACTGAATTTTAATAACCCTGCACCATTACAGTACAAACTAATAGTTATAACTCCACCATGCTCGAAAGGTATACACAATAACATATGACTAAGTAAAAACCCTGTTATCATTCAAAAAGAGCCGTTACAACTAAAGAGGGCGCTCTAAAAAAACCCTCATTGGTTTCAACCATTTTTGATATTTATTTTTTAAAGGCTGATTCAAAAATTTTGTAGTATTGCGGGGTTCCACAATAATTAGAAATGGTTATAATTATGGATATTTCAGTTGTTTCTGAACTGATTTTGGTCAAATAAAGTTGATTCTGTCAGTAAAATGTATGCTCTTTCAAATTTGACACTCAGTTTTTCATTACCTCACAAAAATATTTCTTGTAGCGCCCTCTATATCAAAACTGAACTATCCGTTTAACATTTATATTATTGATGAAAACGGCCCTGTAATTTAGCCATTTACATGTGTTTCTACCATTTCATCGTTGAATTAAAACTGTTGGTTTTTTAATAACTTAAAAGCTTTAGTTCCGAAAAAATTTGTTTGATCAAAACTTACTGTATTTTCTGTTTAAATTTCGGTTTCGTAAATCAGACGCACAGTGCCTTCTTGCGAACATCGTACGCACAGCTGTGACACAGCTCCGTTCAACGTTCACCCACGAGTTGGAAGGGATGCTCCCCAGGGAGTGGAGATGGTGGGCACAATGTGGGCTGGTTTGCATTGTTTCCTATGACCGGGGTAATAATAGTGTAAAGCGCTTAGAGATGAGAATTGTATCATATTAGGCGCTATATAATCGATGAACCTATTATTAGCATTATTATTTGTTTTTTCTTTCTAATTTTGCAATTTCCAGCGATCACGGAACATGATGAAATGACAGATGTTGACCAGATTAGTTTACATATGAGCCAAAACGAGAAAGCTACGCACGATGGGTAGGATGGAATAATTCGATTTATGTTTTTCTAAGCGTATAATATGCCTGATAATGTGACGAGTCTAATGAATGTGTTGATAATTATACAGTTATGTTTATTAATACCATTTTTTGTATTAAATTTTGATTTGTAAAAGTTTGATTTGTAAAATAATTGTCTGATTGAGCCTATTTGGTCAAAATCTGTAATAATGGCATGTTTGTATTAAATATCCATTGTCTTATATCAATGTGCCTCATTGACAAACACTTTAATAAAAAATTATCTATTATTAATAATAATGTTAAGATAAATTGTTGATTTATATAGCGCATATCACGATTAATAATCATCTATATTTATTAGCGCTTTATCGTTCTGTAGTACATACTGTTGCTTCGTTGGTGCATCGTATTATATCAACAAAATATAAAATCAATGAATAAATCATACTAGAAAGGTCGCTCGATTAATTTAATACCGAAACCATTATTGTATTGATTTTCATTGTTTTGTTTGTATTCTAAAGTGTACATTTTATTGTTTTAATTGTATACAGGGCGTCTTGGTAGATCAGTTGTTTTACTGAAAGGGCAAACCTGTTGAAATAAAAACGTGAATAAATAATAAACAAATAAATAAATCATTAATTTTTCATTCGTGTTCAGCGAAAACGGACATGTATCGTCAAAACTGATCTACGGGCGCATCAAATTCGGAGGGTCAAGGGATGATTACCATGACATATCGGAACACACAGCCGAGGTAAGTTATTGAGATGTGTTGAGATGATAGTATTGATAATAATAGTGATTATGATAATAATAATAGTAATAATAATAATAAATGATAATAATAATAATAATAATAATAATAATAATAATAATAATAATAATAATAATAATAATAATAATGATGATAATAATACCTGCCAATTGCAGAATGCGAATTTATTTTCAACTTCTGCCATGGACCGGGGTTTCAACCCTTCTTTGTAACATTCGATTGATTTGAATAAATAAAGATGATTTATATATATATATAATATTAGAAGTAGTAGTAATAATAATAATAATAATAAGTATAATAATAATCATAATCATAATCATAATCAATATCATAATCATCATAATAATAGTAATAATAATGATAATAATGATGATAATGGTAATAATAATAATAATAATAAATATGATCATTATATTGATAATTAAAACAAAAAGGATAATGATTTCGTGACAAATTATTACATACCAGGTATCGAGTGAACTGTTGCATTTTTAATTTTTTTTTAAAATGTAAGGTCCAAATGTGAATAATAGCCCACCAGAGTGTTATTGTGACTTTAGAGGGCCAATCAAATGGTCCACTGCATTTATCTCAAAAAGTAAAATTAAACCAAAATATATATATATATATATATATATATCAATACTAAAAACTACTTTAACAGGAGGTGAACATGCGCACGGCCTTTAAATGATTGAAGACCAATGGTTGTTATGTTGCCAACAATATGATCTGGAAGAGTGTTCCATGTTCGAATAGCCGAGTGAATAAAACTTCTATCCAGAGTGTATGTTCGAGCATCAGGAATGGTGAGTGCGTGGTCTGGCAAGGATGTGCTGTACCTAGTCACACGCCGTCTATCCAGAGGAGGAGGAAGCATATCAGCCAGGTCTTGTGGGCAGATTCTAGTGTGCATTTTGAGTGGTTGATGGGGCGTTTGTCCAGCATAGGCAGGCATACTCCATAATGCTCCTGACTTGTGACTTGTAGACAGTAGATCTGCCTGTAGTGTCTAGCTTGCCAGCAACTCTCACCAGAGCTCCTAGTTTCTGTCCAGCTCTGGTGGCGATAGCTGAAATGTGTTTGGACCAAGAGAGCTTGTATGTACCTTTATCAATTTCTTGTATGCCGATTTTTACCCCTTCTTTCTTTTCAAATTGCTCACAGTTCGTTAAAATCAGTGCAAGCACGAAGCCCGAGGAGGTGCTAGAATTCATGCGAGATAAATGGGGGATCAAGACCCCGGAGGTGTTAATCGCCGTGACGGGAGGGGCGAACGACTTCCCCCTCAAGGGGAACTGCAGGGAGTTCTTTCGGCGCAAGTTGATTGGCAAGGCCCTGAAAACAGGTGAACATTCACATATTCACTGATATTATTATAGGCCTATTGTTATCTTATTATTATTGTTATTATTATTATTACCATTATTATTATAATCATTATTATTATTATCATCATCATCATCATCATCATCATCATTAGTATTTGTATTATTATTAGTATTAATATTAGTATTATTAGTATTAGTATTAGTACTAGTACTATTAGTAGTAGTAGTATTATTAGAGGTAGTATTATTACTATTATTATTACTATTAGTATTATTATTAGTATTAGTATTATTATTATTATTATTATTATTATTATTAGTAGTAGTAGTAGTAGTAGTAGGTAGTAGGTAGTAGTACTATTAGTAGTCCAATTGTATCATCGTAATCATCGTAATAATGTTTAGTATAATTATTTCAAACATATCATGAAGGTTTTATTGCACATGATTTACAGCTATTAGGTTAAATCGTACAATTAAAAAGGAATGATTTTAATACCAAACCAGACTAATGAGGGAGGGGGGGATGATTTCACACAAGTCCAGGCTAGAGGCAATTTCTATTTCTTTCTCTTTCCTGTATTAATCGTCAAATCAATGAATAGATACACTAAATTAATTTATCAAATCATACACATTAATACAGGTGCGTGGATAGTATCTGGCGGCACATACTGTGGTGTGATGAAGCACGTGGGTGAGGCGGTCCAGGCGTATGGTCAGCGGGCCACCATGACCAGTAGTGGAGTGACCATAGGAATCGCCACATGGAACACACTGTACAACAAAGCTGACATGATGACACATCTACATCAGCACGCGGTAAGGCCTTTTCCCCGAATTTTTCATTCCGTGTTTCACCTGAAAAGCATGATTGATTGATTGATTGATTGAGTGATTGATTGATTGATTGATTGAATTATTGATTGATTGATTGATTGATTGATTGATTGATTGATTGAACGATTGATTGATTGATTGATTGACTAATGATTGATAGATTGATTGATTGATTGATTGATTTACTGATGATTGATTGATTGATTGGTTGATTGATTGATTGACTGATTGATTGATTGCCTAATGATTGATAGATTGATTAATTGATTGATTGATTGATTTACTGATGATTGATTGATTGATTTATTGATTTACTGATGATTGATTGATTGATTGATTGATTGATTGATTGATTGATTGATTGATTGATTGATTGATTGATTCATTCATTCATTCATTGGTTCATTCATCCATTGATACAACGATAATTTCTATTCCGGTTTATTCGAACAACGCACGAACAGATTACGTCTGATTTCGTCTATAATGTCATGGAGCGAAAGTCCCTCCCTAAGAGCACATCATGTCTCGACCCAAACCACTCTCACTTCATCCTGGTCGACAGCGGGAAGGATGAATTCGGAGGCGAGGTCAACTTCAGGAACGATTTCATCAACTACCTCTCCAAGCAAACACGAGTCAGTAAGTAATCCATGTTTCGAGAGTCTATTTCACCCATATCACCATTTATATTGATATTATAACAACGAGATATGGGCCTATAATATATTCCTCCTTCCCCCAGACGACACTGATATATTTCATTCACATACAATTTCTAAATACTCTCATTGAAACTTTGAATTATGAATTAGATGAATTATCTATTTGGTTTAGATGCAATAAAATATCTTTAAATATAAATAAAACCAACTTTATATATTCTAAGAGTTTGCACTCTACACCCGAAGGATAGAAATCTCCAAGTTGATTTCTATCCTTCGGGTTTATGTCAGGTTTATAATAGCTTCTGACCATTCGAGCAATGAAAGTTAAGGGGTTTCTGGGACGAACACCGGACAAAGGGTTTTCTATAGCTCAGTCGGTAAGAGTGCCGGTCTAGCAATCCGGAGGTCTCGGGTTCGAATCCTGCTGGAATCCCATTTTCTTTGCTCTTTTTTTAGTCAAGAATATATTTAAACTGGGTAATATAATCACTGAAACTGCTCAACAGTATGGTCTCCTGACGACGGACAGTCAACCTGTTCGAAACGTCGAGCCCCCTCTACCACCCACTCTCTCCTTACAATAACTATACCGGCGCTGTAGCTCTTATTAGAACTACAAGCTCAAGAAAGAATACCAACAGTCCATTCCAGGACTCTATATACAATCCTCTCCTCTTACATGGTGCAACCGCAAACCACACGTATAAGTATGGTCTTGTTGCCTAAAATATAGAGAATCGTAATAATTATATGATAAACATTTAATTATTAATACAGAAAAAGTAAAAAATGTCCGTGCGCTTTCCATGATAACTTTTGGTACTTATTATTGAAAATTGATAACTGTACATTTTTTTTTTAATCATTAGCATTAAATTCCCCGTGCAAAAGGGGGCAAAAGGAAGGGTGTGATTCGGGGCAGCCTTCACTGCACTAATTCATTATCGTTTTCCCAGAATTCAACGTCTGCGTTCTTCTGGAAGGCGGTTTCCAATCGCTGAAGACCGTCCAGATTGCTGCGAGTGTGGGAACACCTGTAGTTGTCATCGGAGGGACAGGTCGACTAGCAAAACTCCTCTCCGAAGTCTTCGATGCTTACGCGTGAGTACATTTAAATATGTTTTGTCTCACAGAAAGCAACAAATGTGAATTTTTAATCATAAACTCGTGTTTTGGTTTTAAATGATTATTTGAATTTATTTATTATTATTATTAGTGTTATTATTATTATTATTATTATTATTATTTGTACTATTATTATTATTTGTGCTATTATTGTTATTATTATTATTTTTGTTATTATTATTATTATTATAAAAAAAAAAAAAATGTATTATTATTATTTATTTATTTATTTATTTATTTATTTTTTGGGGGAGGGGATTCGTGGTGACCGAGACCGAGGTCGATAAAAAGTGGACCTTTCTGCACGTCGTATTCTTCATCGTAGTCGTCCTCGTCGTGGCCGTTCTTGTCGTAGTCGTCATAGTAGTAGAAGCAGTATGGTAATAAAACTAATAATGTAGTTTTTTAATTTGTATGATTATCTGTGTGTGTGTATTGATATTTGCAGAATGCAAAAACCTTGGAGAGAGATGGTGGTCCGAGAAGCGGACAATATCTTGACAGTCGCCCGAAAATACTTCAACCATGAAGCCGTGGTCGATCTCGTCAAGAAAAGCCTCGAGTACAAGAACAAGTTCTCCTTCTGTCGTATCGGCCATGATCCCAACATGCAGGACAAGATCCTAGGCGCTCTGCTGCGAGGTAAATTCAATTCAAGTCAAAATTCACACACACAAAACAAATAGTGTAAGGTGGTCGGATAAGTACAGGGGAGAAGGGGGAGAGTGGGGGGGGGGGGGGGGGGGAGGATCATGAATGTATGAGAGTTATCAAATACCTCCGGCCAGTTGCGTACTCAGGATTTTGTTAAGGGGGGGGGGGGGGTTATATCGTCGACCAAACTTTTCGAGGGGGTGTCGTGAGGATTTTCGAGGGGGGATGTCGGTGAAGATTTTTCGAGGGGGGGGGGGGTGTAAGTGAAGATTTGTTTCGAGGGATGGGGTGGGGGTTGTCGGTGAAGATTTTTCGAGGGGGGGTCCGAGATCCATCACAAATTTAGACTGAGACCACTTGGTTTTCGGGGGCCGAGACCACTGGTTATGATGGTCTAGACCACTAAAAAGTGGCCTCGAGACCACTTAAATTTTGTAAAGGGGAGGGGGAGGGGGGTGTTAAAAAGAAATGGAAGATTGAATCGGATTTTAACTATCCACTGGATAGTCATAATCGTGTACAAAATCAGTGCAATGAGTTGGTGAATATCAATTTGCATTTTCGCTTATTTCTCGACCATGATAATAACATTAACATGATTAATGTAACGTCAAATGTTCACACATTACTCAGTGGACATATCAGATCACAACATACTCTGTTTGCATATGTCAACAAATTTACTAGATCTCTTTAGATATATATTGTACGTTCAAGCCAAATAACAGTATTGGGTAAAGTTACCGAAAGCATGTTAATCGATCAATATTGTTGAAATAACATAACAAAGAGGCTTGTGTCGTAAAGTCCGAATGCTATGCTGATATGTATTAGTTGAAACTCACAATTTCAAAACTTAGTCTCCTATCCCTTTTGTAATTCTCTTCCCGTCTCCTCTCCTCTTTTATTTTCTTTATCTTCCAATCTCTTACAATCGTATTTTTTAGATAATGTACGTATGTTCATTGTTAATTTAGCCAATTACCATGGCCTACTCTCTGTTCATTTTGTTACCTAAGTATAATATTGATTATATTGTTGATAATTTATAGGAGACCTACAATCTACAAGCATTGCGCTTTTTAGTAGACCTCCTTTTTCCAATCTGTATACCAATATTCATTGTAAACTTGTATCTTGTTTGTTATTGGAAATAAACGATCATTCATTCATTCATCTTTTCAGACTCAAAAGCTGGATGGAAGATTCAGCTGAGGTTAGCATTGATATGGAACAGCCCGGGTATTGCAAGGGACATCCTCAAAGATGAAGACCACGATTCATGGGCTGTGAGTTCGAAAAATTAGAAAAATGATACATGTATATATAGGTTTTCTCTGCCAATTTCGTAAGCTTCTTTTCATTCGTTGTGATAAGTGTGTCATTCAATTTCGCAAAGTTGTGGTGAAGGCTTGCAATTGTGGTTCAAAATTGCATTTTGTTCATGCGATGTAGCTCTTCGGTCAAGTGATTTACCACTTTTAGCATTCAATTAAAAAAACACGCTATTTGCATTCAATTTCGCCAACAGATTTCACGGAATTTCGCGAAATTGAACGGGAGGCTTGCAATTGTGGTTCAAAATTGCATTTTGTTCATGCGATTTAGCTCTTCGGTCAAGTGATTTACCACTTTTAGCATTCGATTACAAAAACACGCTATTTGCATTCAATTTCGCCAACAGATTTCACGGAATTTCGCGAAATTGAACTGAAGGCTTGCAATTGTGGTTCAAAATTGCATTTTGTTCATGCGATTTAGCTCTTCGGTCAAGTGATTTACCACTTTTTATCATTCAATTGAAAAAACCCGCTATTTGCATTCAGTTTCACCAACAGATTTCACGGAAGTCGGTATTACGTAATCACGAATTTTCTCGCTTTTAGTTGAATGCCAATTTTACGAAATAGAATCACGTTTTAAATCGGATGCAAACGAAATGTTTTCGAATGATCGTTATATGAATTCGAATGCTAAAAAAAGAATTTTGACTGCGAAATACAGCTGTGGTGACAAAATCGGCGAAATTGAATGCACACAAAATTAATTCGTGTGGCCAACTTACGAAATTGACCGAGAAATCATATATACTTCTATGAGTGAAAACGAAACAGCGAGGCATGACAAAACCGCAATTATTTTGGTCGATTGGTCAGAAATGTAATATATTCCATGGGTTATTGCACAAAGAAAAGTTGTCCTTATCCATGCATGACTCCTGTCGTGCAACCGGATGGTTTAATCTCTTTCCGACCCGCAACATATTATTATGTGCACAATCTTTAATCCCAAGGGAGCATTCAACTTTATTGTTTGTATATACATGTCCTGTCTTGCAGTGCGATGATGTAGTCAATTTCCAGTCCACATACATCATGTGCATTATGTGCACCACTTGGATGTGGTGTGGCAAGATTGGTAGAGCGCAAGCTTTCGAAATCGTGAGATCCCGAGTTCGAACCCAGTGTATGCCCACCGCATTTGTCCTTCAGCAAGACAATAAATCCACAATGCAGCTGCTCTCTACCCAGGTGTATAAATGGGGACCCGGGAGGAGGTGAAAGCCTTTACGTGAACGATCATCTCTATGCCCATGAGCCGCTTGGAAGGAATGCTCCCCAGGGAGTGGAGATGGTGCACACAATGTGTGTTGGTTTGCATTGTATCCTATGGCCGGGGTAATAGTATCATTGTAAAGCCGCGCTTAGAGATGATTATCAATCATATTAGGTGCTATATAAACCAAAACATTATTAGTATGTATTATATTCACTCCCTGGAGAGCATTCCTAATAATATTGTTCTGTCTTGCAGCCGGATGATCTGTTCCCTTTCTTCATAGAGGCCGTGTGTGACAACAAGGTTCACTTTGTGAAACTCTTCTTGGAGCATCGCGTCACTGTGTACGGTCGGCTGACTTTAGAGACAGTCAATGAGATCTACTCGAGGGTAAATTTTTGCCATTTCGTCTTTTTTTTTTTTTTTTTTTTACTAAACCTTAGCGAGCAGTTTGACGTATTTTCTTTACAATTTGCATTGTCACTTTCATTCTCATTTTAAAAGACGATTCCTTACTATATTACGAGTCATTTGTTAGTTTGTTCCACTTGACTTAGGTTTATCATGAATATGATTACTATTATATGACGAAAAATTGGTAAACTATCCAAAGTATATTTTTTTTGTTATATCCTTAATGGAGTTTGACCCTAGCCCTAGCCTTAAAATATATTTCGTCATATATGTTTAGAACCGTGCTGTCTTATGCTTAGGTCACAAATGCTTCGATTTGGGATACGGCGCCCATACGATGCCACTTTTAGGTGAAATCTTGCGGGAATCTTGCGGCGCCCGCAAGGGTGCCGTGGCTATCGTGCGGTCGCCGTTGCATTTTCCTCGCCGTACGATGTACAAAATTGTTTTAACGTGGAGTTGAAAAACAAACTGATCGTACGATTTGTTACTTGCCGTAAGCCCGTAGACACGTCGTAAAGAGCATCGCATGGGCACCGCATGGGCAACGCACGGGCACCGCACGAGCACCGCACGGGCACAGCACGGACACCGCAGCCATTTTTTAAATATCGCACGATGTTCAGACTGAATATTTTGCCACTCGAAGTCTCGAATCGTACGGGTACCGTGGAGTCACCACAAGAGCACCAGTCGTGCGATTTATGTTTTATTCTAAGCCAAACGTCATCGTAGGGGCCCCGGCAAATATGTGACTGATACCACAGACATCGTACGATATCACAATTTCCCAAAATCGTAGAAAATCCGCAGTAGGGAGAAAAATCGTACGGCGCCGGGAGCATTTTAGACTTAGGCTTTAATCATCGAAGCAAGCAATCTGCATCATAGTCGCCCTTAAAAATTATCTACACAGGAGAGAAGAAAAACAATGTATTGGAACCTATTTGTTTATAATGTAGTAGAAATAACTTGTCTGTATTTGCCACTCTGTAGTTCCAATACTGTACACTACCATAATTATTAAAATCATGCTGTGCTCAGCTACTCACTGTTTGCTCCCCTCCCCCCTTCTCCCTCCTCCTCCTCCCGCCCCTCCCTCCCATCCCTCCTCCTCATCATCCCTCCTCGTCCCCCCTCCACTCCCTCTCCCCCTCGATCCCTAAACGCCCCTTGTTAATTCTGCCTAACTTTTCTAAATACTTGTATGTTATATTGTTAATATTATAATTTTATAATTATTCACAGGTCGAGGAACACTTATTTCTGTATGTACTACTCGAGTCAAAGGTAATCAAATATAATTATTATGTATACAGGGTGGGCCTTCCAAAATGGAACTGGGTACTTGCCATAATAAAACAAAAACATAATGACTAGGCTCACGGGATAGGACATCTTTTACAAAAGAAAAATTATACCAATTAAGTAATTTTGGTCGGGTAGTTTTGTATTATGATGTCTTAAAATGTTTTGTATGCTGTATTAATTGTCTGCAAATTCGACAAAATGCATTACCAATTTATTGATCCCCCTGTTCAGAAATAAATGGACTTCTTCATAGAGCCGCTGTTATTATTTCCTGGCCGGATTATGCTCAAAATTATCATCTTATAGCCAGATAACAGCAGTTTGCCCGGATTCAATTTTAATTATTCCTTTAACATTTAATTATTGCTAAGATTTCTTCTTATTATTATTGTAAAAATCATTGCTATATACCGTTATTACAATAATTGATAATATTTGGAGCATGAAAATGATTATCATTGTTGTTCTTCTATTCACTATGTTCACTTCTTATTTTTTTTCCAGAATGCAGGCGGCCGTAGCTCAGACACCAACCCTGCACACGCTGTTTTGAAGCACTACCTGAAAGAAGGATACCATGCGTTTCGAAGTAACCTCCCCGATCACTCTTTACCTCACCTATATTGTAGCCTATACACCGTGTCCCTTAAAAAACGAAACCCAAGTTTGACAGTTAAAGGGGACCACCACGCAAAGAACATATAATTATATGTTTTGGTACCGTTTTGTGATACCAATAGATACCCAACATTTTGCAAGGGGTTGTGTAAATCATAAACAATGCAGTAAATTACCACCACTTACGGAACCATTATTAGTTCATGGTTCCGTGCGCGCCAAACATGCGAGTGCGCCCATGCTATTCACGCGTACGTTTTGAGACAATAGAATCCTGGACGTTTCGTTCGCTCTGGACAAAGGTCTGAATTCTTTGTACATGCATACACATAAGCGTATGCTGGTGATGCGTTTTCCAATTATAATGTGTGTTTTTTTTCTGGAAACATATTTTTCTAAACTTGTTTATGGAAAGGACTAATAAAGATGTTACCTTTCATTTATAAGAATATTATTTTTGAGTGGACAGGTTGTACCCTTTAATTTTCCTCCCTCTTTCTAATTTTCTGTCTCCTGGGCTCGAGCCCCCTGTTATTTAAGTTGGTAGCTTTAATTTCGAGGGTTTTAATGGTGAAAATCAAACAACTTCCAGGGGCTCTGCCTCCTGGGGGTGTATATTCTGAAATGTATTGTATCTACGTCATATCTACGTCACTAAAATATTACCCTGTACTTAACGAACATCGATTTGCTAAAATATATTTTAGTGACGTCGATATGACGTAGATAAAATTAATTTTAACTTCAGAATACACCCCCAGGATCCCCACCAGAAAACTCAGAAAAGCCCATATTACGACTAGTATGCTCCTCAGGGAGTTGAATTAGTGCACACGTAACTATGTAAGTTTGAACTGTTGACCAATGATAATTATAATGCGCCCCTGAATATAGTACCTAGTACATGTATACAAGACGTTCTATGAATAATGATATCATTTATTAGTATTACTACTTTAAAGGGGGGGGGGGGGGGGGGTGTACCGTAAGTTTCGACAAAATTTGCAGTTCATTCTTTTCTCTTGCTTTCCCCCGTGCACAGCTGATAATGGTATTTTTAGCGACCCGTTCCTGGAGCTCTTCTTCTACTCCGTGCTTCAGAACCAGCTGCAGATGGTGGAAATCTTCTGGGCGTACACCAAGGAACCCCTGGTAGCCGCTCTCGCCGCCACCAGCGTTCTTCAGGCGATTTCATCATCGCGGAGGAACCATCAGAAGTTCCCCGATGAGTGTGAAGACATCGACAAAAGTGCCAAGTATGTTGGTTTTGAAAATTATGTTAACTCACCACCCCCACCACCACCACCACCATTGCCACTGCCACTACCACTGCCACCACGGGCGTAAATACTTACGTAATACCTATTCATCAGGGGGGATGAATGAATAGATCATCCCCCCCTGATGAATGGGTATCAATGACAGATTTACGCCCATGACTGCCATTAACACTGCCAGTGCCAGTGCCAGTGCCGCTGCCGCTGCCGCTGTTGATGTTGATGTTGATGGTGATGTTAATAATGATGATGACGATAATAATGATAATAATAATGCAAACAATAACAAAACCAATAACAAGTATAAGTATATTCATTTTAATACAAGTTATAATGATAATGATGATAATAAATAAACGCATATAAATGATTACAATATGAGATATTGTGATTTAATGGCTCGTAATAATTTCAGGCGAATGGAGGAGTTAACCGTTGGTCTCCTTGACGAATGTCGTGACGACAACCAGCGGAACACCAATCTCATGCTGAAGGCTACGCGTCAGAACAGGGGTAGCAAGATGTCCAGTTCCTGCTTCAGGATTGGCCTGTCCGGGAACGCCAAGCTCGGTTTTGCCTCGCACAACAGCGTGCAGAACATCCTGGATGAGATGTGGCACGGGGAGATTTCTCTCTTCAACTATGGAATCAAGGTGACTAAGGGTGCTTTCCATCTTTTGGTTATTGTCGAAGTGATCCATTAAGTTAAGGTTGTGTAACAATGGGAGCGTGTACCTAATGTATTGTTTGGCTTAATGTAAACGGAGGATTTAAATGAGTTTTGACTTTTGAAATGTTACCTACATTTTTTATATTTGTCATGATTGAGTTGAAAAGCATTCCGGAGCGCGCTTTTATTGTAGTCAAAATCAATGGGCGGTTATAGGTTATAAAATCTGACATTTTAATCTTAACGAGGTAAACAAACTTCTTTTAAAGCCCAAGTCCAGTTTTGGGAAAGTAGCCGAATACATCTATATTGATCAGTATTGTTGAATATGTATTGAAATAGGGCTAGTGTGGTAAAATCCGAACCTAAGCATCGTTAAATACAGAAATATCGGAAGAAATCAATATCCGCAGTCTCATAGGCATGACAACTATACTGCTGTTCTATTTTATATGAGAGTAATCCATATTTATTTTTCATCTGTTGCTGAACTAATCTAAAAGAAAGACATTGCCGCAACATAATTGGTCAAGATAATCTCCACAATATTCGATGATGTTCTATAGACTCAACATTTCATCGTATATTAGTTTAATTGTGTATTCACCGACTAATTCCTTCTTAAAGATACCGTTGAGTATTGGTATTTCCCAAAGTGCCCCCCGCCCCGATATTTTTTTGTGAGATAATGAAAAACTGATTGTCAAATTTGAAAGAACATACAATTTTAATGACAGAATAAAATTATATTTTCATTCAAAATATTCTTCAGCGGCAATCACCGGGGGATACTTAGACTTTTTTAGAAAAAAATTAAAAATGCTTAAAGACTACTTGGAAACAAATCTGAATAGGTTTTTAAAAAGTCGTCGATGATATCTCTATTGAATCTTTATTTCAAGAAAACATTAAATGCACAATTTTGTATGAAAAATGACTAAAACCAGTGATTTTTTTAAAAGCGCCCTCTTGAGTTGCAACGTCACTTTTTGAATGATAACAGGAGTTTTACTTAGTCGTTTGTAATTGCGTATACTTTTCGAGCATGGTGAAATTATAACTATTACTTTGTACCGTAGTGGTGCAGGTTTTGGTTACTAACGTTGAGTTTGACCAATACTCAACTATCCCTTTAAGGTGTCTGTTTTTATTTTATTTCAGATCTCCATGGCAACGTTCTTCCCGCTCCTCCTACTGCGCCATGATTTCATCAAATTCAACGTCGAGGACGATGACGATGTCGAGGTGGAGGAGCGAATGAAAACACGAATGAGAAAACGACATGAGGTAAAGAGCATGACCTATGATGTCCTGTACCGTTCAGTATGACTACACTTGTTTTGAAGACAGAAGGAAATTGTGATTTCTTAAAATAATTATTGTGTAATTCATTCAGAGAAATATTTGGTTACAAGTAGAGATTGAAAAACAAACGTGGACTTGAGAAGCTGAAACAATAATGTTATGACACTTTCAACATTCATCTTATCTTTAGTCTTTACCAACTTTCAACATGTTAAAAATGTATACAAATCTCAAAGATTACGAATTTGTAATATATGCAACGCTCCCTTGCACCTGTCTACCCCTCCCAGAACGAATCTGAATATTTTAATTTTATTATATTTGGTTACAAGCAAATATTGAAGAAACAAAAAGTGGACTTGAGAAGCGGAAACAAATGTTATGACATTTTCAACATGTTAAAATGTATACAAATCTCAAAGATTACGTAATTTATAATAATTATGCAACGCTCTCTTGCACCTTTCCCTCACAGAACGAATTCGAATCAGCTGAAGACTTGGCAGACGGGACAAATGAGTATTCCAAATTCAGGTAATTTTTTTTCTATTTTAATTAGTTCAATAATTAGATAGGAAGTTCAACATACTCATATAATATGTGTAAGTTCTTTATTTGTTTAAACTTCAATCTATGTATGTATCTAATGTACAGGCGCGCCGCCGGGGAGGGTGTGTGTGGGGGGGGGGGGGGGGGGGGGGGGCACCGATCAATCTTTCGCATCTAAACCAGTGGTGGTCTTAGTCTCGGCCTCGACATTTGTTTTGCGACTGACACCCCCCTCCCCGCTTATACAACTAAACCAGTGGTCTCGGTCTCGGCCTCGAAAATTTTGGCTGACGGACATATATGGATTATACACATCTGTACATGCTATATGAACAAATACAATACAAAAAATAACAGAAACAAATGCATGTAGCAAACATTGACGTTCTTGCAGCTATACCATCTCACGAAAAAAAGTGTGTAATATTATAGCTGTCCAGCATCATCAATCTTTAACAAATGTGTGAGGGGCATCCGGGCATTATACTATACGCATGTAATTTCCGACTATAGACGAATCCGGTTTCAAGTCTATATAGGGTCATAACTGGGGGGGGGGGGGGGGGGGTTAATTTGAAGATAATTCAAACAGGTCTTTATCGTTATGCAACATTTCGGGTGTATTATTGTCTCCTAAACAATCAATGACCGTAATTGTTCAGTATGCTAGACATGCTTGAAGCCCCCCAGTTATGACAGACGTAGACTTGAAACCGGATTGGTCTATTGTTTTTATTTTGTCTATTAACCCCTCGCAATTAAAGGAAGAGCTGTACTAAAATGTGATTTCCCTCGATTATTGGCCATTGTTAATTTGTTTGTCTTAATAGAACCACCGATGAAGATCTGCGTAAGAGCAGTTCCAGCGGCGAGAAGGAAGGGTGGACCGAGAATCAACTGCCATTCCGCGAGAATCAACTGCCCTTCCACGAGAAGCTCGTTCGTTTCTACACCAGAACTCCTCTCGTCAAGTTTCGTCTTCACTGGGTGAGTAGTCGATATAATGCCTGGCGCAGACAGAGCCGACTTGACCCGATCCGACTAGTTTCAATCAGGCTAGAGTTGGGCATGGTCAGTCGGAGCCAATTCGGCCCCAACTGGCATCCGACTGTCTCTCGACTGGCAAAATGTGTGTCGCGAGGCACTGAAAACCGAGCCCATCCGAGTGAAAACCAGTCGGATTGGGTCGAGTCGGCTCTGTCTGCGCCGGGCTTAAGACAGTCGCGGTAGAATAGTCAATGAGAACCCACCTCGGTTGTCCAGGACAAGTGAAAAAAGAAAAGAAAAAAAAGAAGGTACAGGCTAACAAGCAGGCATGAAAACATCGGGGCCTGATAGCCAGGCTCCCCCCTCCCCATGTACGAGCTACGCCACTTGCGTTACCATAACTACAGTGGGACAAAGAAGATGGGGCTAAGTATCGTTTGTATTTCTTTTTTTTTGGCGCGAGACAATACATTACAATTTATGATGTTCATTGTTCTTATTATTGTTTTCTTTTGCCAATGAATAACAGTTTGAATACCAAATAAAACAAACATTTCACTATCTATATCTAAACCGAACACAAAAAGTAACTTCACCCCTAAGCAATTGCCCATAATATAACCAAGAATCGTTTCAAGATTTCGTCTTGCCAATATATCCATATGGTAGTTAGGAAAACAATGTGTAAAAATAAGAGGTAACCATTAATCCATGGTTGAGTGAGCACACATTACAGAAAAAATAGTCATATTTCAAAATTCGCAAAAGTATTATCATCATTACAAATTATTGAGAGTTGGAAAATAAAAAAATGCACTGTTTTACAATTGCAATTAATGCATTTTACCACATGTGCCATCAAACAATCAAACTGAATGAAATATCATACAGCATTGTTTCATAAACCATGATCAATGCATTCCGTACAGGCACGCGCAATACCTTGTGACTTTTGAATTGGGCCATTTTGTCTTTAATATGTGCTCATTCAGCCATAATGTAATGAATATCTCTGATTTTCGCACATATCGAACATTACAACTGTGCCAATATTGTGGTAAGATGACATCTTGAAACAATAATCGGTTATGAAATTATGGGCAATTGCTTAGGGGTGAAGTTACTTTTTGTGTTCGGTTCTGAAAGGAATAAAGGTTCAATGTAAAAGAAAATGTATTTTGCATAATAATTCAAAATTAATAGTTGTTATTATTGTTTTCTTTTGCCAATGAATAATACGTTTTTTATAACTTACATATTATTGTATGTTTGAAGACCAAATAAAAAAACATCTAACTATGTATATCTATCTGAAAGCAATAAAGGAATAAAGGTTCGCTGTAAAAGAACAAATATATATATTTGCATAATAATTTCTGCTATTTGTATTATATATGCAGGCTAGCTACACAGTCTTCTTGCTGTACATGAGTTACGTGATGCTTTCCCAATTCCGTGCGGAAGTGAACGTCTATGAGATGATCCTCATCATCTGGGTCGCCTCCTTCCTCTGCGAAGAAATTCGACAGGTTAGGGTGTTCCACAAAGATTCAAAGTTGAACTCAACTCTAAGCTGGACCTAAGTATCATGGAATACAGTTAGTTTCTTTGTACAAAATTAAACAATTTACCGCGCGAAATTAAACTTAGTCCATCAATTAATGTTTTTAAAAGGAACATTCGTTCTTGTATTGTTTTTTTTTTCGGTCTTGGTGTTTTTTAAGGTATTATATTTATTTGATCCCCATATCTGCATATGCAAGCATATTTGTTATGTTTGCATCGGAGGTAGCATCAATAAAGCCAATGGCTTTCCTTGCTGCCTAATAATTTTGTATTTATTTATTCATATTATTATATATATATATATATATATAAATCATCTTTATTTATTCAAATCAATCGAATGTTACAAAGAAGGGTTGAAATCCAGGTCCATGGCAGAAGTTGAAAATAAATTCGCATTCTGCAATTGGCAGGGTGAACAGGATAATACATACAGACAGAATAACTGGAACAGTTTACAAATTAATCAAACATACAAATATACAAATTTTCTTACGAATTTATACATGTATGTAACAAACAAATTCTTATTCCTTTTTAAAAAATTATACAAGTGTATTTTATTACTCATTACAACTTTTCCTAAGTTAATTTTTTTTAATTAAAAAAAAAGTAAGTAGCATAATATGCGATTATTCAAACAACAACCAAACAATGTATTTATCATTACTAAGAACAATTAATCTACAATAATTGATGTATCATTTTCATATAATTCAACTTTATTTGATCAATCATTACAACCTTTCATAAGTTTTTTTTCCAAGAAGCTAAGTAGCTTGATTATAAATTCATTCAAACAACAACAACAACAATCAAACAATGTACTTATCATTATTACAAATAAGTAACCTACAATTAATAAATCCTTTTTGTGGCGTGGCTATATAGAGCTCTACACAAACGTAATGAATATACTACATTATTGTACTACTTATAGTGAAACAATAATCGAACTATGAATCAACCAGTGCAGATCGAAACAAGAGTATATCGAGATTTATTATTATTCAGCATATAAAAAAATATATATATATAATTAATGGCTTTTGACTAATAGTAATATTTCCTTTTCATATTTTGATAAAATTCAAGTGACAACTTTTCCTAAGTTTATTTTTTTAATAAAAAAAAAAAAAGTAAGTAGCATAATTATGCGATTATTCAAACAACAACCAAACAATGTATTTATCATTATTGAGAGGAATTAACCTACATTGATGTTTCATTTTCATATAATTCAAGTGTATTTTATCAATCATTACAACCTTTCATAAAAAATGTTTTTTTTAAGTAGCTAAGTAGCTTGATTATACATTCATTCAAACAACAACAACAACAATCAGACAATGTATGTATCATTATTACAACTACTATTATTATTATTATTATCATTATTATTATTATCATTATTATTTGTTTTAATTGTTATTACTAGTATTATTAATATTATTATGATCATGATTTATACTTTGTTTTCATCTTCTTGTACGATATTATCATTATCATCATCATCATCATCATCATCATCATCATCATCATCATCGTCATCTACTTTCATCCCCTTTCTTGCAGGTGTCAAATACAGACGGTGCATTCCCGAATAAACTGTGGGTTTACATCAACGACGCCTGGAACATAATGGACCTCACGGCCCAAGGCCTCTTCTGGCTGGGGATCGTCTTCCGCTGTTTCCCCTCCATCCTCCTGGATGCTGCCAGGATCGCCCTCTGCTCCAGCCTCGTCGTCTTCTGCTTTAAGCTGCTCCACGTCTTTCTCCGGTTCAAGAAGATCGGACCAAAGCTGCTCATGATTCGCAGAATGGTAAGTCGGCTATGGGATGCATGATGTGCGATCGAATTCAGGCCCGTAATAAGTAATTTGGAATAAGTACCCTCTTATGCAAAATTTGATGAAGGGTCTGCCACTAACAATGCACATGCACATGTTACAAGGTCATCTGCAGGTCCCAGCAACACACTGCCCCTTGGCACACTGCCCTCTCTTGGCGACATCATGAACAAACTGACTGTGATGGGGGGAGACTTGACAGATGTGCGAAGCGGTCAGGCGCAGGTTGTGGGATCAATCTCCTTCCTTAGTGCCAAGTTTGACGAACTGACGAAAAGGGTGGAGGAGCTTCACACGGCTAACGTCTCCCTGAGGAAAGACAATGGTGAGCTGAAGGGCAGAGTTTCAACACTCGAGTCGCAGGTGAAAAACCTAGAAGCCTATGGGCGCCGACAAAACATTGAGATTGCTGGCGTCCCTGAAACCCAGCAAGAGGATGTCAATGGACAATCATGAATCATAAACATAGTTTCTTGCACAAAATGCGTAATTCATGATTAATTTTCCATCAATTACAGCTTCTGGACATGTTACTGTTCCTCGGAATAATGGCGGTATTTCTGCTGGCGTACGGCGTTGCCTCTCAAGCCCTCCTCTACCCTAATCTCAGCACCAGCCTCGGAGATGCCATACCGAAACTTCTTCTCAGGTCCTACTTCCAAATCTACGGCGAACTCTTCTTGGATGATATCGGTGAGAATATACATTACCCCCAGAATCTCCTCTTCATACGGATTGATAGATGGATGGATGGATGGATGGATGGATGGATGGATGGATGGATGGATGGATGGATGGATGGATAGACAGATAGATAGATAGATAGATAGATAGATAGATAGATAGATAGATAATATATAACAGATTGATAATTATAATCCCATTCCAAATTATCTGTAAGAAGTCGGTTGTGTATAGAGCTCAGTTCAAAAATGCGCTAAATCTACTTTCCATACAAATTGAGATAACGATATATCTACATTTATAAGCTATCTAGGAAGCTACATTTTACGACAAATTACTCTCTCAAAATCAAAATATAGAAGCAATTTTTTTATATTCTCATAGGCACGTGTACAAAGTTGGGCAAAGAAACCTGTTTTCCTCGAAAAGTTGAAAAAGTGGATATAGCGCATTTTGGAAGATAACTCTATATATTCTACAAGGCCCCGCAGTAAGGATTTTTAAGGGAGTGCGTGATTTACAAAAAAAAAACGGGACCGAAACCGATCGTGGCCGACTCAGAGACCGACATCACTGTTAAATATTTATGTTTTTAGGGAGATGCGTACGTACCCAACGGGCCTTGAATCAAACAATTGACCATGGCACTCAAGAGAGTTGTATAAAGGGAGAATTTGTTGATTAAATCATTATATAAATAAATATATATAATAATATCATTAAAATATAATGTTTTATATCTGATCCCTTATACATGAATAGACCCTGCAGATTGCACGCACAACATGACCCTGATAGCATCGGGGCCAGACGCCATGCCCTAGCAACCGTTGGACCGGTATCATTCTTCTTGGTGGATACATGCTCATCAGTAATGTGCTCCTACTCAATCTATTGATTGCGATGTTCAGGTAAAAGAAACCATGTCTAAGCCTTGCAGTAAAAAACCTTGTCTTTCCCAGGTCGAAATTCCCATAGAACCAAAACCCATAGAAAACCCATATAAACCCATATGCCTATTGGTTTATATTGGTTTCAATGGGTCTCCTATGGGTTTCCTATGTGTTTCCTATGGGTTTTGATTATATGGGAATTCTGACATGGGAAATGTATATGGGGTCCCATAGAAACCTATAGGAAACCCATAGGAATCCAATGGAGACCAAAATGATTGTCCTATGGGTTTTCTATTGGTTTTAATGGGAATTTTGACTTGGGTTGTCGTTAATGATGTGTAGATATTGATTTTTGTTTGTATTTCATTATTTTTTGTTTGGTAACAAACCCCTTGCAGAGGAAATAAGAAAGTGTATCCAATATTTTCATGTGCTTCGAAGGATTATATTTACCGATGACATGACGTTGACAATTTCTTTTGTCCGACCTTTTTTTTTGTTTCCTTCGAGCATTTTTGTGTTGGTGGAGGAGGGCGTCTGAGGGGATCAATACACATTTGTGGTATTGGGGAGGGACCCGGGGCCCCTTTACAGGGTGGCCCAACAAACGGAACGGGGCACTTCCCAAAATATAGTAACACAATGATTATATCCATCGGATAAAGTATCATTTCCAATGAAAAATGATACAAAGAACAGTCCAGTTGGACGAGTAGTTTTTGTTGTAGGACGTCTTAAGTGAGACCATGTCAGGCTCCCATTTTTGTCATTTTTTACCAAGTCACAGCCTGATAAATCGCACTTCCTGCCCGTCATAGCATCGAACATCTATGCCCATTCTCTCGGCACACAGCTGAATGCACACTAACAATGACACGCGTATTGCTCGTTGTTCGATGCTATGACGGGGCAGTAAGTGCGATTTATCAAGCACTGACTTGGTAAAATTGACAAAAATAGGAACCTGACATGGTGTCATCCACAGCGCCCTAAAATTAAAACTACACGACCGATGATGATGTTTATTATCTTATGTACAAAATGTTTTTAAAGCTAATGTCTTTATTGTCATGCTCGTTGTGTGTTTTCTCCGCTAGCTATACCTTCGAGCAAGTCCAAGAGAACACAGACGCCTTGTGGAAGTACCATCGCTACGAGCTCATCCGAGAGTATGAAAACAAACCTTTCGTCGTCCCTCCCTTCAGCATTCTTTATTATCTTCTCACGATTATCCTCTGCATCTGCCGGTTAAACTACAGCTACAACAATCCACCAGGTAATTTTATATACAAACCAAATTATTTGCCACGGGGGGGGTGGGGGGGGGGGTGGGGGGACTGAGGGGTTGAGCCGAAATATCCTTCTTATATCCAGCTTGATTGCGTACTACTTTAAAGATGGCTACCCACACATACTCTTGTTGCTCTTTGGTTATATCCACTCAATGTCGAGAATTATGTGGGAATCAAAGATGGCTTCCTCTTGATTTACAATACGATACTGGAATTATTTCACATCAATCAATCAATCAATCATCAATCAATCATCAATCAATCAATCATCACAACCAACCAACAACCAACCAACCAACCAACCAACCAACCAACTCAATCCAACCACAACCAATCAATCAATCAATCAAATCATCAAATCATCAAATCATGAAATCATCAAATCAAATCAAATCAAATGATCTCCTGCAGTGCCCCTGACGAGATCCCTGAAGCGTTGGAGAAGCTGATGCTGGAGTATTACCTGGCCAAACTGCACAAGGAGAGTGAGGGGGAACGTCAGAATTCAACTCAAACACCAGCGGGAACGTTTCGACCGCCTAGAAAATCTCATCCTCAGTCTACAAGGGAAACGAAATGTAAGTTTAACATTTTTTTTTTTTTCTTTCGACCAGATGTGCGCCAAATGAGAGAATAATCGTACTTATTAGCACCAGTTAAAACTTGCTCAGGCTCCTGCGCCTTCTTTGCACTTTATGATATTTAACTGATTTGACAAGCACCTTATAGATTGTTTGATTTGTATATTGAATATAATTATTGCCTACTGCATAATTATTCATCATTTTTACAAATCTATTGCAGGGCTCCCATCACCCCGAGATATAGGTACAGTTTTTCCATGTGAGCATCAGTATCGGTGCAGCTGAAAAACGGGGTAAGATTAAAAGCACAAAAACACACATTAATTCATATCGTTTTAGATTGTAATATAGACCTAGACACAGCTGATGAAATACAGAGTGGTATACAAAAAAAAAGGTAATCGAAGTTCAAAGGTCAAGTTTTTCACAAGTTCTATATGTTCACTACCTTAAATGAGATATAGATGTAAAGTGTAACCTTTCAGCTTTAATTTGATACCTTTACTGAATCAATAATGTCACGCATCGCTGACTTCTTTGTTGAAGATGACAAGTGCGAAACCCACTTTTGTAAGTTTGGGCTAATGAATGGATTCTTGAAATGAAAGCTGCCACTTTCTTTTTTTTGCTGAAACATCCACTTCGTGTTGATTGCGGCCCTGCAAATCATCCAGGTCACGAGGAGATGTACACACCTTGTTCTTCACATTTCCGAAAAGGAAGAAGTAAACAAATAATTTAATCAGAGGACCTTGGTGGCCATTCCACCTCATTTGTTATCGCAATAACCCACTCCCTACAGAGTTCCCCTAGTCTATCTATGACAGCGACAAGGCGATGGCTTGGGCACTGTCCTGAATCTGTCTAATACTGCTCGCACATGTCGCCTAATGTGTTCCTCCAACTGAGGTATCATCTGAAGGTACATGTTCCCAGTTAATGTTGATTCCTTTGAAGAAAATGGCCTTATCACTTGACCTCCCTCAAAGTTGCTAATCCAAGCTGTCCATTTTTATATTTTATTCAAAATGGTTGAAACCGATGAGTGTTTAGAGAGCGCCCTCTTACGTTTTAACGGCTTCTTTTTGAATGATAACATGATCTTTACTACGTCATTTGTAATTTTGTGTTCCTTGCTAGGTTATAACTATTAGTTTGTAATGTAATGGTGCAGGTTTTGGTTACTAAAATTCAGTTTCACCAAAACTGTACTCTCCTTACCAGAACTCAACTATCCCTTTAAACCGATTCAGTAACTCGCATACCCAACAACAATGGTTCAAATTGATGTTTTCATTAAAATGTGGCACCATTATTTTAATGTCAAGCTTTCATTCATTAGCCCCAACTTGCAAAAAGTGTGTTTTAACATTTGTCACCTTCAACCACAGAGAACTCAGCGATGCATGGCAGTGCTGATTCAGGAAAGGTGTCAAATTAAAGCTGAATAACTACTCTTTACAGCAACTCCTGATTGAAAGTATGAGAATGTATCATTTTGAAATGATTGACCTTCGAACTTCGATTACCCTTTTTTGTATACACTCAGTCCTATGTCATAGGATTAAATGTAGCTCAAATGTAGCTTTCAATCAAATCTGAATAATGTGAATTATAGGCATGTAAATTATTTCGGGCGTACTCGTATGTTTGTTTCGAAATGTTTTTCCTCACGTACATTATTTTGTCCAATCAATGAAACATCCCCCAACATTACACATAATACTTTCCAATTTTCTGACCTAAAGATACTTGATAGTTTTGTATGCAAACATTTTATTATCTGAATTGATATTTTTCCGTTGAATAATTTGTCAAACGTTCGTAATATTTCTTAGTTTTATATAACTATATTCATCTATGTATTGTTTCTTCCCCTTTTCTACAAAATGTACATTGTACATGTAATGTTATCTAATACTTTTTCTTGGTAATCATGATAATTCACTTTGCTCATAATTATGCTCATTGTAAAGTTATGTTTTTCTAATGATGATTTTTGGAAATAAAAGCAATTCAATCAATCAATCATGTCATGTCTATTTTTACCCCTTTCTTGTACAGGGTTAAACATGTGATAGCGGCTAAAAAATGATGTCTACTTGATGGAAATACTGGAAAAACAGTTGGCTCAAAAGAAAGACAGAAAGATAATATTTTTAAAAATACTTATCCTTGTGGCGCATGCGCGTGTAATGGTTATAGGGTAGTGTGTGTGTTTGTGTGTGCGTTCGTGATTGTGTGTGTGTGTGTATGTATGCGTGTGTATGCGTGTGTTTGTGTATGTGTGCGTTTGTTCACTTACAAGAATGAGTACACCATAAAGTATTTACATGAAATATGATTAATTGTATTTTGTTGGGATTATAGGGGTGCTCGCTAATTATTATTAAGGTTTGGGGTTTCTCCTCTCATCACTTGAATGTGACAGCTTTCTATAATTGTTAATTCAATATTTGTTAGGTTAAAATCAAAATGAGCAGATATACTGGAATGGGTGTCTGAGGTATGTGTGTGACTGTGTAGGTGTGTGACGGTGTGATCAGTGATTTGATGGGGATGTTTTTTTTTCTTGGGCAAAGGGGGGGGGGGGGGGGGGGTGGGGGGGGGGTGGGGCGTGTGTAAGGAGACGTGAGGAAGTAGCATGTCTCAGTTCATTATTCTTTTGTTATACACTTTATTATGTTTATTCCATGGAGTCAGTGAATTGAATATACCAGTTGAATTGTAATTGTTTATGAATGTAAGGTAATCATTTATACTTTCCTTTCATTACAACTGTAATTGTTCTATTGTCTGTTTATGAAGAAGATGTTAACAATTGATGTTTCTTTTGTTACTATATTGAACTATATACCTGTATACTGCATGCACTGAGAATATATTGTGATGCGTTTATAATGTACAACGGGCGGTGCCGGTGTGGCAGGGGATAATTGTCCAGGTGTCCAGGGCAAATGTAAAACAAGGGATATCTGTCGAAATCACCTCCGTCAAATGTGGGTTTTGTGTGTGTGTCACGTGTAAACAGCAATGTTTGGTGGCAAATCAGTTCAATGTTATAGTATTCAAGTTCATTTTTATTGAATAAACACACAAAAACGATTATGTTATATGAGTGACGTCATACGCGTCGATGTGACGTCATGAATGAGTTAAGTGTACATAATGAGTAAATTACTGTTCGTTTGATGTCTGTATGCATGTGTGTATATGTGTATGTTTGTGTAGAGTGTGTATGTGTGTCTCCGTCTGTATGAAGGCTCGAAAACGGACAAAAATCAGGATTTTAAATCTGTCCGAATGACATCACTGCCAATTATCCCTGGGTGGACACTTATCCCCTGTCACACCGGTTCAATACAACAAGTAACCAATTATTCGTAACGCATACGACTTTTGAAATGTTGAATTTGAATTTAATCGGCAAAAATAAAATACAAAAATATTACAAAATAAGTACGGTGTACATTATTCTTCTGTATTTCGACATTTCTTCCGTGGCATAATTATCTGAGAGAAATTGTGTTATTTAAGGGAATTCGTACTCCCCCCCCCCCCCCCCCCCCCGATCTACACAGCTAAACCAGTGGCCTTGTAATGCTTTTTAAGACATCAGTTTTGAAATCAATAAAACATAGTTTTCATTATACTATAATGCATGATATAGCTGCATAATTATGGTGGTTCTGAAGTTGTCAACAATGTACAAATGCGCTGCTGTGATTCATTTTTCGTGAACATGTGTGATATCGTCACTCAACCTTTAAAGTTTACCCTTTTTCTAACTACGCCCTCTATTCCTAATAATGAACGGTATTATAATTTTATTTAATCTCTCAACCAGTTTTGTCACATTTATTTTAACATTTTGTCGGAAAAATTTCTTCCGTTTCTGTCATTCTTTGGGATGTTTAATCAGATTGTGAATGATTTTCTCTTTTAATTGGTAATTAATCATTAAAAACCGGGTGTTTTTTAAAGATATTATAAACTGTTCACAAAGGTTTTTTTTTCTTGCTTCAATGTAGTTAAATTGCACAATGAAAGAGCAAAAGTGGCATATATGTTATATAGTCACCTCTCCAATATTATTCTGATGACCTCTTTTGGAATTGTTTAAATTTAATATTTGCTTCTTGAGTAAATATTTCCATTAAAACCCGGACGCAGATTAATTAAGTACTGGTCTTATGTATCCCCATGTATAGTTAAACGATCATTTAGATGATAATATTGTAGACTTAGATTGTTTCTTTATTCTATGTAATATGACAAATAATCATAAACTTGCAGTTTGGTACCTTGAATTTGGTAAAATATTGATATTAAACCTTGTAATACGTACATAATTATTCATTTTTAAATTATGCTTAATTAATTTTAATTGAAATATCAATATGACTAGAATAGTCTTGCTCTCATATAATAATAGATTTCACAATAGGGTATTCAGCTGATAGGTATAAATGACAAAATATTAATAATGAATTATATGAATGATTAGCAACTATGCTCAATGATTTGATATTTTGTTCTTTGTGTAGTGTAGCTTTGTTATAGTGATTTACTTTTGTAAATGTCTTGTACTTAACATTAATGTTCCAATTCATTTAAAATGCGAATGTAACAATTTGCTATAATTAATATTATTTATACTAATGTATGTTCTAATGTTCTATGTACACTGATCCTTTCAGCACTGCTCGCTGATCAGTATGAAATGTATAGCAAAATAAATAAATAAATAAATGTCTTATTCCTGAATTCATCACCGTCATCATCATAGCTATCATCATCGTTGCATCATCGTTGGAATCGTTATCACTCCATCGTCATACACACCATCAACATTATCATCAAAATCATCATTATATCTTCATCAATACTATCCTTCTTAGCAATGTTGTCGTTATCATCACCACCATCAGTACACCATGAGTGTCACCCTTTTCCTCATTAACATCATCTTCATCACCATCTTCATTATCACAACCATAATCACTATCATTATCATTAATATGATTATCACCTTCTCCATCGTTAATATCATCATCGTCATCATCATCATCACCACCATTTAACCCAATCATAGTTATCATTGTGACCATCATCACGATCAGTATCACAACCATAATCTCAATCATAACCATCATCATGATTATCATCCTCTCATAAACATCATCATCATCATCACTGCCATTAACCACAATCATAGGTATCATTGACAATGATTGAGACCATCCTCATGATCATCATCACCATTGGCATGATCATTATCACAATCATTATCGTTATAATGATTTTCACCCTGTCCAATCATTAACATCGTCGTCTTCATCACCACCATAACGACAATCGTTATCATCGTGACCATCATCATGCTCATCATCACCATTAGCATTATCATGATCATTATCACAATCATAATCGTTATGATTATCACCCTCTCCCGTATTAACATCATCATCGTCATCATCACCATAATCACAATCACAATTATTACCGTGACCATCATAATAATCATTAGCATGATTATCACCCTCTCCCACATTAACATCATCATCGTCATCATCATCACCACCATTTAACACAATCATAGTTATCACCGTTACCATCATCATGATCATTATCACCATTAACATTATCATGATCATTACCACAACCATAATCATAATCATTATCACGATTATCACCCTCTCCCACATTAACATCATCATCTTCATCATCACACCATAACCAGACTCAGAATTATCACCGTGACCTGCATCATCATGATCACCATCACCATTATCATGATCATGATCATTATCACAGTCATAATCGTTATCATGAGTATCGCCCTCTCCCTCATTAACATCATCGTCTTCATAATCATCACACCGTTACCAGACTCAGAATTATCACCTTGACCTGCATCATCATCACCATTAGCGTGATCATGATCATTATCACAACCAGGGGTGTCGATCCGTTTTTGAGATTGGGGGGGCGAAATTTGAAAAATTTTCCAGAGTAACCACTGAGAGAGCTAAAAGCCAAGCCCCACATTGGCATGCCCGGAAGTTTTATTATGCGCTCATTGAAAGTGTCTCGATGGCTCGAAGACCTGACTTTGGGGGGCACCCACATTTGGGGACAATAATGGGGGTCCAGGGGGCGGAGCCCCCGGAAGCTTTTAGATTTCAGACATTTGCTCCTAGCATGGGTGTTAAAATTGTATAAAATAGTGAACCTACTCATAACGTATTTTTAAAGGGCATAGCGAGGAAAAGACTGAGCCTTGCATGAGATGGATCCACGTGATCGTGTATACTATAGAGCCATCGATATAGTCTAGGGCATTGGGCTCCCATGAAACTATATAAGCAAGGGCGTCAACAATTTCTCAAAAGTGTAGGGGAGACATTGCGAGGAAGCGAAGCGACCGAGCGGGGGAGGGTGTGGGAGGGGGTGTCCCCCTCCCACAGTAGGGAGCTTTTGTATTTTTGGGCGTGAAATTGTGCGATTTGGTGCACACCTGAGACAGAAATTTCACGTAATATGAAGTATATAGGTATGGAACCAAACATACATAATGACAAAGGGAGGGGAACAATCTGCTCCTTTTTCAAATGTGGGGGGACATGATATTCCAATTTGATTTGCGTTCAGCGCATATGTACCGAGATTATTTTATTTTCTGTGACGGTGTGCTATCTATATGAGGGTTTAATAAACTTCGTTTGAGGTGTGCGTTTGAGAAATTACGCTGCCCAACACATTTCAAAAGGTGAGTTCCCGCAACCCAAATGAAACTTGCAATATGAGAAACTGTATGCGCGCAAAGCGCGCGGCAAAAAAGAGATTTACAGTCCTTTTCAAACTAAAAAAACGGCTATTTTGAAGATTAATTATTGATAAATGTGTCTTTCCCCTCTTTGGCATTATATCACTCGATTTTTTTCTTCCTCATTTTCGGAATTATTGGGGGGGGGGGGGGGGAGAAATGATATGTTCGCCCCCCAATATTTTCATTGGGGGGGGGGGGGGCGACCGCCCCCCTGCCCCCCCCAGGATCGACACCCCTGATCACAACCATTATGACAATCATAATCCTTATCTTGATTATCACCCTGTCCAACATCATCATCGTCACCATCATCGCCACCATAACGACAATCATAGGTATCATTGAGACCATCATGATCATCCACACCAGTAGCATGATCATGGTCGTTATCACAACCATTAACACAATCATAATCATGATCATCACCCTCTCCTCATTAGCATCATCATCGTCGTCATCATCACACAATCATAGTTATCATCGTGACCATCCTAATGATCACCATCACCATGAGCATGATAATTATCACAACTATTATCACAACCATAATCACAATCATAATCATTATTATGATTATCACCTTCTCCCACATTAACATCATCATCATCATCATCATCACCACCATTTAACACAATCATAGTTATCATCGTGACCCTCATGAGTATCGCCCTCTCCCTCATTAACATCATCGTTTTCATTATCATCACACCATAACCAGACTCAGAATTATCACCGTGACCTGCATCATCATGATCATCATCACCATCACCATTAGCATAATCATGATCATTATCACAACCATTATCACAATCATAATCGTTATGATGATTTTCACCCTGTACAATCATTAACATCGTCGTCTTCATCACTACCATAACGACAATCATAGTTATCATCGTGACCATCATCATGATCATCCTCACCAGTAGCATGATCATGGTCGTTATCACAACCATTAACACAATCATAATCACGATTATCACCCTCTCCTCATTAACATCATCATCGTCGTCATCATCACACAATCATAGTTATCATCGTGACCATCCTAATGATCATCCTCACCAGTAGCATGATCATGGTCGTTATCACAACCATTATCACATCCATAATCACAATCATAATCATTAACATCATCATCGTCGTCATCATCACACAATCATAGTTATCATCGTGACCATCCTAATGATCACCATCACCATAAGCATGATCATTATCACAACTATTATCACAAGCATAATCACAATCATAATCATTATTATGATTATCACCTTCTCCCACATTGACATCATCATCGTCATCATCATCACCACCATCATCACCACAATCATAGTTATCACCGTTACCCTCATCATGATCATCTTCCCCATGAGCATGATCATGACTATTATCACCATTGTCACTATTAGTATCCGCATTATCATCAATATCATCATCATCATCACCATCATTATCATCACCATCATCTTCATCACAATCATCACCATCAACATCATCATTATCACCATCATCATTTCCATCATTGTTTGTCGATTAAAAATAAAAATCCGACTAAAATTCGTTGTGGTATTTACAATTAATAACACGATGACAACTGTTTTTAAATTCATGAAAGCACTCTTTATTTACTCATAAATTAAATGAATATAATACATTTTTTTTTGGTAAAATGCTTATGGACAACTTAAAGGGATCCCGTAATTAAGTTGAAAATGCAAAATCAACCAGGTATGAATTACAACCACTTGCGATGCAAGTGAGTTCGGTCAGTCAATTCAGCCAAAGTTACTAGATCCCTTTAAGCTGCGTTTCCATTAGAGCGAATTTCCGCGGCGAATTTTTTTTTTTCGCAGCGAATTATTGAAAAAAATCGGTCTGAGGAGCGATTAAAAAAATTCGCTTGCAAACATTCGCCATGTAATAAGAATAATGTATATGAATAATTTATGTATAACACTGATTTGGTCCGTGCGAATGTTCGCGGCGGAAATTCGCAGCGGAAATTCGCTCTAATGGGAACGCAGCTTTAAACTGTATTCACACCGCTACTTGGCATTATTATTCGAAGAGTAGAACATATTACAAGATATCTAAAAGTTGTTGAATGTTATAAACATAATTATATTACCCTGTGTCCTGTATTTTTGTCATTATTATACATACCCTGTTAGATGAAAATAGTAGTTTCTGAATAGGCAGTACAATGACCAATAAACTTCAATATGTGTGTTTGCGATAGGCAAAGTAATGATATGAGTAGGCAAGTTGTTATAACATTTATACATGTATTTGTATAAATCTACTTCGATGTAATCGTCAAGTATACAGCAATTAAAACTTGCACGTTATCAATAACAATTATTAGTTATAATGCAAAAATGGTTGCGTGGTAAAGCAGCAAAAACATGATAGGCTGTTTCCATGAATATAACAGCCGTTAACAAAAGAGGGTGCCTTTGGGGCACTTAAAATGTAATATATAACGATTCAACAAAGAAGTTGCCATAACAATATAAAAGCCAATTCGGTACATTGTCAAAAAATGAGTAGGCTTTATAAATACTTTGCTATTTCGCTATTCCAGTCGAATATATTTAATGAGTTTTTTCAGAGCGTTTCATGACGTTCCTGAACCTAGTCTTATCAAACAAAGTTTATTTTGTTTTAAAATCATGTGCCTTTCCAATATTACATTTCGTTATCTATTACCTCACAAAGAAATTCTTTGTTTTAAACACCCTCTCAACGAAACCGTTACTGTCCCTTATTCAAGTATTTAGGGGTACACAACATATAATGGCGATAACCATTAGTTAGTGGTCAGCCGGTAACAAAGAGGAAGAATATTTCATTTATATTTCCATCGGAAGTAATGCCACCAAAATGTTCAAAATTTTTATTTTTGAAAATGAGCGAAGAAAATAGGGTTTCTCCGGGATGTATTCTTGTTTATTTGTTTTGTTTGTATGTGAGTGCGGTATAGCGCTTTGCTTGATTAAATGTAAAACACAAATGCATTACTTTGTTTACTTCTAAACTGACTACTGTGTACATTCTTGTTGATTACCATTCAAACCCAAAACAAAATTTGCAATCACAGAAAAGGATTATAATACTTACATAAAGTGATCCATTAACTTCATAAGACTTTTCCGATAGTGGTATTTGAGAGACTTCAAATGTGTATATTATTATTTATTTTTTAACGTTTTGTATGGTTTTACTTTTGCAAAATAAATCAGAGTTGAATTTAATTAAGTTGAATCATATTACAATGTCATTTTAAGATTCGTTTGAGCGATGTGTGATAGTTTCATAGAAAAGGAACACAGTTTGAGGGGTGGATAAGTGAACACTGAAGTCACATTATATCAACTATACTGTCCCTTGATTTTGGCTATACAATCGTGTTTTGGGAACGCTTTCCATTCAATCATAAATATATCCGTAATTAGGAGGTCATTTGAAAAACAAAAACCATTTCTTTCTTCTGTTACGATAAGCCACACAAGGTGCAATATAATTTGAAAGTTCCAAGTGATTCGGGCTTGATTTGAAAAGTTAATGGATCACTTTAAGGACAAATTTGTCGTTAAAATAAGCAAACATATAATTATAATAATTATCACCAAAGAACCAGAGAAATAATATTTTGTTAAATATTCACTGATTAATAAACCATTTAGAGCTTCAAACAATGTAAATTGCATTTGAAAATTAATTCGACTCTCTAAATTATGATATTAATCGTAAGCATTTAACAAACATAATCAATCACTAAAAAGGAAACTACAGTACTAATAATGCAAGTCCGTTGCAAATGTAAACAATCAGACCGTCGTGAAAATTGATGTTTAAGTATATATATTATATTAGATTATCCATCACCAATATATTCATAATAATCATATATTAAAATCATATATTTGTATCACGTCACATTATCGTTTGTATTGTGTACATAGTACATTTTAAATAATAGGATATAATTATACGTTTGACTACTTAGTAGTCAACGATACAAAACACATTACCGTGTTGTTGTTTTGAGACAATGATCATAAATATACAATGCCAATGCATTGTCAACATAATATCATAATAAACATGATAATATAAATTATAATAATATAAACATATATGACACAAATCATACTGACATTTTAACAAAAAAATTCTGGAAATCCGGAAACGTTACGATGTGCAGAAATATTTTCCTATAAGGACGTTGTAGGAAATACGAATCCATGTGATATAAAGTGTGCCATATATGATCTATTAAAAGGAGCTAGTTACTTTGTTCACACGTGCAACAACTGGCAAATGGTTAATAGAATGTGCATGTATGTGATATGATATGCCCACTAAGTGATGCGTGAACACTTCATGGTAAATGAATGTCATATGACCGAGCAATCAGCGAAAATGCAAAGGGATATTAACTAGTCATTGCGATGACTTTGTACACGGTTATGACTATCCAGTGGATAGTTAAAACCCCTACACTACAATCGTAAACATCTTTCTACCGAAATGGACATTCAACAAATCAAACCTATTGGTGACACAGAAGCACAACAATGTGTATATGAAAGAACCGATAGATTTCTAATATGTTTTTTGTGGATTTGGACAATGTTACTAGATCTATAAACTATTCCACTTCATATTTTCTGATATTACCTATATATTGAATAATGATAATAATAATAAATTACTGAATAATTTGGCACATTGATCATTCACACTATAAATACATCAACAAGCTAAATCGCATTTCGATACTTCCAAATGAAAGACTGCATAACAAAACATTCATTGTTATTCTCTGGAACAAGAACTTTTTTAGGACAAAATCGCAGGTAATACAGGTCTGGAATAAATAATTGTAGATACTACAAAATTATACAACCGACATTACTCTATTTCGCTAAATAATCCATCAATGCTTAGTTTCTAGGTCCAACCAATATATTAGCTGGTCTCGTGTTGCGCAAAAAGCAGCCGCATGCCACGCCCACATTTACCCGGCCAGGCGCGTACGTGAACACGCCGTTTTGGCAACCAGCGCGTCTAAGCACAAATACGGATCGCTCAATGACACGGCAAGTACCATGTTGCACGTGGCCCCGAAGTCCCGGCGAGCCGCGGCAGTGCGTGCACGCGCAACGCGTAACCGACGATAGGCGCGCGGGAAACCGTGACAGGTCTTCGTCGACGTCGGACTCGAACGGGCACACAAGGCGGCTGCTGAGCTGGCTGTAAAGGCTGTCGACGTTCGTAGCCATCGTCATCGTCCCAACCGAGGATTCGAAGTCGGCGGTGTCGTAACTGTCAGTGGCGGACAACGAAACAAGACCGTTGTGCGTTGATTGCGCCGCGCTTAGCTGCAGTCGGAGCGACGCCTCTGCTGGCTCGCTACAATCGTAGAAGTTGACAAGTGAAGGCGTGTCGTCCGCCGTTACGTTGATAGCTCTGGCCGTCCTGCCGCTGATCGGGTTAGCAGTCGCGAAGACAATCAAAGTGGTCAACATGGCAAACGCTAGGCGGAGTATTTGGTAGAGCGCCATCTGTAAAGAGAATAAGTTCAGTTTGTTAAATAACGACATCGGTATTTATCACATGTATTTTTTTAACTGCATTTATTTCTTCAAGTATAAAGAGTAGTTTTTATTAAGAACAAGTAGGCGTATAATTAAAAAATCGTGAGTACCTTAAACGCAATTGCGTCGTTATAATAATTGGCAATTCTCGTATGTTTGAAGTATGATCAGCAGAAAATAACAATCATATTTCGTAACGAAATTAAAACTACCTCAACAGTTACCTCAACAGCTGTAAGAAATATTGCATTAATTCCGTAATAGCGCGGACAGACAGAGATAGTCACTATTAGTGCTGTAACTGACCTTGATGATCGGATCGTTTGATCGGATCGGCAAAATTTGATCGATGAAAATCGGATCGCAGCAATCGGATCGGATCGGTAAAAAAAAAAATATATCGTTTTTTTTTTCTTTGGAAAATGATCCCTAAAAACATATTTTGGGAATATAAATTAATACCAAAGCAACATATATCCATATTAATAAGCCCAAGGTAATCTTGTACGGGTATGCTTTCATTTCAAACTGATTACCTCTAGCTCTTCCTTTACAAAAGTAATCACGCCGATTCTGAGCTTAGTCCCATGTGATCAATTTGGCGTAACCTTTCAGAATCACATGGGACTAAGCTCAGAATCGGCGCGAAATTTTGTGAAAGGAGAGGTAATCAGTTTTAAATGAAAGCATAACCATACAAGATTACCTTGGGCTTATTCATATGGATATAATATGTTGCTTTGGTATTAATTTATATTCCCAAAATATGTTTTTTAGGGATCATTTTTCAAAGAAAAAAAACGATTGTTTTTTTTTTTTTTTTTTTTTTCCGATACGATTTTTTTTCCCGATTTTTTCTGCATGATCGGAAATCGGCAAAAATGATCCGATCAACCATGATCGGATCGGGATCGGCATGCCGATCCGATGATCGGTTACAGCATTAGTCACTATATACCCAAGTGGTATCCTAACTGGCAACGGAGTGGTAATACATCGTCTATTTATTTATTTTCCCACCTTATTCATATCACGTGATCGTCTCATGTGTCACGAAATGGGTTTGCGTTAACGCACACAGCACTACGTCATGAAACGCTCATTGAGTTTGTATACAGACAAATCGTACCATGATAGCACGAGGGCTTATTAAGCTTGGTTGTCTTGAAGTTCAGTCAACCGTGAATAAATGTATTACCAACTTGATTAGGGGAGGCAAATTTCAACATCACTAGTTTTCAAATATTGCAACATAATTTATGAATACTCCATGCGTTTTTTGTTAAACCTCTAGGTCACATTCATAATCTTATTTAGGTGTTAGTTTTACACCTCATATTTGTATCCTGGTTAGTATGGAATACTATTCCATGGTTGGTTGCACCCATATTTGTTTGTGTACAGTAATCCACAAATAAATATTACGACATTGGGGGTACTCCCAAACTACTCGGAATGCCACGTGCGTTCTGCGCAAACTATGAATAATGACACTTCTCTCCTATACATTACTACATTTCCTATTAAGTTAATACAGGGGTCACCAAGCTCCCGTAACGAGTGAGTTAAATAAAAATATTGTACAACGTAATTTTGCTCAGCTCCGTAATACACACCATGAGTCTTAAATTAAAAATAAGACAAATTTGTTTATGCTCTTGCAATACATTGTTTATCGTATACCTACACTGCGAATTTCCCTCGATGTCACATTCCTCACGCATTTCCATTGTGTTTACTGAAACAGTTTAGTATAATTTCGACATCTTAAAGCCACATACATGACATAACAGTACTGGAAAACGCCCTACACAGAGAAAATGAAAATATGCTTTCATCGCCTATCACGTGAAAGAATATATCATAACTCACTGCTTTAAACTTGACTAAGTGAGCATTTATTGGTTCCAAAATAAAAAACGAACGTTGACAAAGTTTAATTTTATCTCCATCCCTGCGCTAGCGGCGCGGACAGGTGCGAACGCGGGTGGATTTAGGCCAAATTTCACTGGCAGGCATTGGATTTCTCCCGATATTTCTGCATTTAACTATACTAAGGTTTGGATTTTACCACACAAGCCCTTATTCAACAATATTGATCAATTCGTTTGGCCACTGTTTTTGGTAACTTTCCCAATACTGTTGTTTGACTTAAAGGGATATATAGCAACTGAATTTGTCTGAATCTAACACACGGCCACTTGCATCTCTCGTGGTTCTTTAATGTCTGTTTGTTTTACTCTTAAAATAAGAAATAAAAAACAGCTATGGTTTTTCAAATGTTCTCTTTGTTACCATTTGCTTTGGGAAAAATCCCTTGGATCATTATCAACTTTGTACATACTTTTGGCAATGCGTTATCAAAATATAGCACTTTGCATTTTACCTCATTATTCGGCCTATATGCCTAAAATTAGATCATTACAACAAACATAATGTGTATAAGTTTGTTAAGTATCAACCAAAAAAGAGGTAACAAAACAGCTATGGTTATTCAAATGTTCTCATTGTTACCATTGGCTTTGAAAAAAAAATCCCGTGGATCTTTTTCAACTTTGTGCGTACTTTTTGTAATGCGTTATCAAAATATAGCACTTTGCTGCATTTTACCTCATTATTCGGCCTATATGCCTAAATTTAGATCATTACAACAAACATAATTTGTTTATAAATTTGTTAAGTATCAGCATAAGGCCAAAACAAATAAATTGTTGGATTGGAGTAACGGGCAACCAAACATTAGGGTAGGTAGGTAGGGTTTTTCTTTTCTTTTTTTTTTTTTTTTTTTTTTTCAGGATTCGCACAAATACACAAAAACACACATATAACACACAAATAACACATATCGCAAAATTTTGGGGAAAAAAACAAACAATAAACATTGGCGATATTTAGTAGATAAGCAGTTTTCAGCAGTATTTTCTTAATTTGATAATATTTTATGCACAAACAGGATTTCATTAAGATATTTTTTAGAGAAGTACTGAAAACAAATGAATATTATTAATTTGTTTAAACTCATTTTAAGTAAATACTCCACAAAATCCCTAAACTTATTTATACAAAAGTTTGCTGTGTCATGAACATCGCATTTCCCCCTAAATATAATATATTAAACCGCTTATCGAGATCACATTGTGGTAATATTGCCGTCCACGCCCATGTCTTTCAAAATCTGCCTCAAACCAAGTCATTATGATAATGTACCCCAACGTATTATTAGTTGTAATATCACTTATGTGTGTGTATAACTTTGCTGCAAGGTCAAAAATTAGGCCGATTTCCCTAAATTTGGCCCTCAAATTGCAATGGCCTATAATTGGTCATAATGTGGTAGATTTATATACATTATGATATAAAAGCATTCATAAAAAAACAATAACACTCGCCTTTCTATTTACTTTCTACGTCATTCAAAACACACACCAGGACTTGTGATGTAAACAACGAATCAAATCTGACATTAAGGTGTCATATGTTGTTCCGTTAATGCAGCCACCGTGAAAACCACACAATACGAGACTTTCGCGATTGTCAACAATGCACGCTCGAAACATTTGAGTATAATAATACAATAATGACCATGAATTAACACGTTTTGTTTCGATGCAAATCAGGTGGTATATATATATATATATATATATACAGGGAAATAAATATTGCTAAAATGTGATTTTGTTTATGTATCGAATAGGGTTTTCTGCAAGATGTAGGTAATAAGTTATATAGTTTCATACCCTGAAATAGCATTATGATTGATCTTCTATTTTTAAAGTTATCGTTGCAGAAAGTCCGATTGTAATTGTTTTGGGGACATACGGTAGATCCCGTAACTACCATGCTGTTCATTAACATTTATTAACTAAAATAGTGCTACGACAGACAGAGGGGGTAAAGAACCCTTCACATTTTACTTTCAATATGTTATTGAAACTGCATTAATGTTTATATGGGAAGTATAGTGATGATATAATGTATACTGCAACTAATCGTAAAGGGCTGAACGTAGGAGTACTGTTATACAGGTCTAGGTTAAATCTTAGTATTACAGGCTATTTCGCCTTATGGGGCTCTTCAGTAAAAAAAATAAAAATAGATTTATCCTATTTAGGCCGGTATTACTTTCTATACTGTATATTATAGTGTGCTAATAAACTGATATGAAATAAACCGATAGACCACGTTTATGTCTGCTTCCTAAACATATAGTAGCAATGACAGCCACGTCTAGATTGATTGTGCGTAAAAAAATGTTCTGTCTAAAAGTAAACTTTCATATAGGATATTTTTAAGACACCGATAAGATGACCCGTAAACTACAGTAAATATGTTTTCAGTTTATTTATTATCATATAAACAATCTTGTTTGCCCAGGGCAGAGACTAGCCTCTTAAAAAAAAAAAAAAACAAGTCACCCAAATGTATTTATTGTTATGATCACAATAAGATTTTGGAAACCCACCCACCCCTTTCGAGTAAACGAGGAAGTATTAAAAGTCGGCAAGAACATTTTTACCTTAAAAAACGAACGAGTTCATAGTATTTTAGACACAATGCGGTAACTGTTGACGTGATGTACCTTACGAGTAACACGGTTCATATAATTGAGTAACTTCTATCTCAATTATTATTACCCACCCCCGACCCAGTTCCAATTCCCCGTGTTTAGCTTTCAGTTTGCACCGTTCAAATAATCCAGTGCGCGTATATTTCTATTTTTAATCCATCTCAATTATTATTACCCACCCCTCAAACCTGTTGCAAATGACGTATAAGGAAGCACGGTTCATAGAATCGAGTATTTAAACTTTTTTTTTTAATTATTACTATTACTCAATTATTATTATCATCCATCCATCCAACCCGTCGAAAGTAGGAAATAATTAGTATACAGTAGAAAGGATCAAAGTAAAACGGTTCATATCATTGAGTAACTTCTTTGAATTAATATTATTACTCTATCTCAATTAGTATTATCCACCCAAACCCATTGCAATTGAGGTTTATAGCTTACAATTACATCTAACACGGTTCACATAATCCAGTAACTGTTTTGTAATCATCAATTTATCTCATTTATTATTACCCACCCTCCAACGCGATTCAATCTACGTAATATAGCTTTAATACAGGTACCATGGTTCAAGGAATGGAGTAACTCCTTTTTTTGTTATTATTAATCTCAATTATCATTATTATCCGCCCCTCAAAACCCGTTGGAAGTAGGATATAATTAGTATACATGTAATACAGGTGACATACGTCCAGGTTACACGGTTCGGTTCATAGCATCGAGCAATTATTAGCAGTATTATTTGTTGTCTATCTCAATTTATATATTAATTATCCTCCCTCCAATCCGTAATTGGAAGTAGGAAATAATTAGCACAAAGTTGACGTATATATAGCTTAAATAACACGGTTCATAGAATCGAGTAACTTATCTTTTTTTTGTATTCTTCTATCTCAATTATTAGTATCCACCCCTCCGACCTGTAGGAATTATATTAGGTCATAATTATTATACAGTCAAACCTGTATAAAATGACCACCTAAGCATATAAGGGAAACCAGAAACGGGTCCACTTCACACAGGTGACCTATATAGACAGGTGGCCACTAAGACTAAGGTTTGACTGTGTATTCCGTGGCACGATTTAGGGGTGTTTGTGCTGATATGATATATTTTGTTGTTCTGTTAACTAACAATATAGTCCTAAAAAGGGGGGAAGGTTCGTGTATTGTACACATAATTGTATGGCATTTTGTTATCATTTGAATCAGAATATCTGCATTTAGTAGAAATATAGATTTGTATCGTCATCAATACAAGTATTCCATGCGGATCCTCTTTTTGTCAGTCTATACAGTGTAGATGTATTATGTCCCAAAATACAAAGCACAAACGCAGAAAATGTGATCAGAAATAACGATAAGATATCAAATCTTGTTTTGTGTTTGGATCTGCATGGTATGCGGGTTGAAAACCAATATCCAACAAATAGATCCTATAAGACCCCCCCCCCCAAAAAAAAAACAAAAAAAACAAACAAAAACAAAACAAAACTAAATACAAATAAAAATAATAATAATAATACAAATGACTCTTTTTTTGCCCTGAATCATTCGAGACATTTTTCACAGAATTTGTATTTCCATGGCATCTTTCGTGGAAGCTAGTTGAAGGGAACACTTTGCACTATAATGATATTGTATTGTGAGGAAAACGGGAATGTCAGAGCTATAGAACCCTAATACTAGAGAACCTGTCTGGTAGACTTGTACATGCATATGAAGAAAAAAAAACACCGCACACACAAATAAGGATCCGGCATATGAGTTGAGGCTATAGCTATAATATAGCTCGTAACCCAAAATAGCATATTATAATATACAATAACTTTTTCGTAGAAAAACTTTCACGTCATACATTGTATTTATAGCCCGTATCCTAAAATAACATTTCATATACAATACCTTTTTCATAGAAAAACTTTGACGTGATAAATTTGATTATTGTATCATTCCAAAGAATTTCACTCGAGGGGGGAAAGTGGGTTGGACATATTGGAATGGTATTGTATTAATATTATGTCATGACTCATGATAACGCCTTTATGTTGCGTTCAATGAAACTAATAACAACTATAGTTATGTTATGAATATGGCATGTAATGGTAATGACATCTACAAAATTAAATAATGTACACAAATAACAGACAGACCTAGTGTTCAATCATTGAAGATATATAATAAGTACATCAACACATTTAATTGACCTGTTCCCGACTAGATTTTGAAAATACTCAGCATAGAGTTAATAGAGGACCCACCAGATTCCCCACGCTATAGTTAATGAGGTCCTGTGTTCGACTCCCGGACAAGCCCCCACATTGTTACGGACCGGGGTGCCAATCACGGGTCGGATTGACCGCTGACCACCCAGGCTCCTCCGGCCCGTGACACATGATTTTGTTGTTATGTGGTAGCCCCGTTGCAGAAAGACTTGCAAGCAATCGATTGTAAAGTTGCAATCTTTCTTTTTCTTTTTATCTTTCTTCTGTTAGTTCGCTATTGTTTCTCTGTTTTAATATAGATCTCTTTTTTTCTCAAACACTATGATTATCATTATATGTATAAGAACAGATTGTATATGTATATGTAATGCTGTACACAATTAGTTTGTTGTACTTATATGAATGATTTGTATTGTAAATTTACGTTGTAAATTTGTTTGAGAGAAAATAAAATACTATTACAAAACAAAAAAAAAAATCTTATTGCATGTCAGATCATGTGACTAAATGCGCAACTCTGATTGGTCCAGATGTGCATATTTTCTGACTTCGCAAAACTTCTCAATCGATTGCAACTCTCTCTACAACGGGGCCAGTAGGTTGTTTTCTCTCCCCCACATAATACATCGGGCATGGGTATTATAGTTTAGTATCACATCTATGAAAGTTAAACGTGTACGGAGTCACCATAAATAAATATCTAGCCCCGGCCTTTCTTTAGGTTCCTCATGACAGTATATAGCGTCATGCATTGTCGTTTGTATGCGTCGCCTTATGTACCAACAGTGGACATGTATGAACTTTGAACTCGTGACTAATAACATACAACCCTCGATGCATTTACAAAGGATCGCGTAATTCCTGCCTATCCATATGCAGACATTAGTTCATGTTATAACCGAATACTTGTAATTGTGTTGTCATGTATTGACACATTTAGTGCTTGGAGTATGACCTGTACTTTAACCATCGACATAATGACAGCCGTTCTATAGATTAGAATGTTATTGAATTGAGCTGTTGAGCTCCAACACAAAATACTATCTACACTATACAGAGTCTGGTTATTACAATTTGAGAAGTCAATTGATAACAGCTCGTGTACAGTGTACGTTGTTGCATCGCCACCTGTTTCCATTCGAGAACACAATAATTGTACATATTTTATATACCAGACGCTTGACTGAATGTTTTCAAATAATATTTCCTTTGTTGTTTCGAAGCGGTTTGGCATGAGCATAAAGGCGATAGAATGTGTGGTGGGTGACACCCAATAATATTCAAAGGATCATAAATCCTGAGGTGAACAGAGGGATGGGAGGGGGGGGGGGGGGGGGTGGGGGGGGGGGGGGGGGTAAGGGGATCGACCCTCCCCCTAACTAATCCTGTCCCTTAGCACTCCAAATTGGTAATTCTTGCCCTAGCTGTTATCTGACTTATATAATCATGTCGTCCCCCCTTTCCTTCCCCATAGTATAATACTCGTTTAAGGAAAATGAAACTAATTCAAACATATTTAACCTATTCATTTCCACTTTAAGACCGTATATTGCTTCAGTCCTTCATTGCCCCCCCCCCCCTGCTCCCCCAATATTTTTTTTTTTAGAAGCACGTAATGTGTGACACCCCCCCCCCCCCCCCCCGTCAAACAAATAGAGTGCACCTCCCAAACATTTCAAAACCCACTCTACACGATTTTTTTGTTTGTTTGTAATGGGGTTCATTTTTTTGTTTAAGTTTAAACATTAAAAGATGAATATGATCTGCCAGAATTACAATAATGATAAACAGCCTCGGGGCAGATTATACAGTAGCTTTTGAAATTGATTCGGGCAACGTAATGTTTGATTGAGAAAAAAAAATAATCACTGTCTGTGTAAGGACCTGCTTTTTTAAATTTTGAATTAATAATATGAAGTTCAAATTTTGTTCACATTCCTGTTAAAACAACAGTAGGCTTATACATACAGATTAAATACTCATTTACTTCTCCTCTCCATTAACAAATGCTAGGAAAACTACTCTAAATTAAATACTAACTTTGTTATAAGACATATACATAATTATCATTATTATAGTGCATCATTACACTATCAAATTAAGAAAAATAATTTTAACAAATCGTTATAGTTGACTTACTTTATAAATCAGATTGCAGCAGTACTTTGCCGAAGAATTGTAACTTCTCGAAGGTGCAAATTCTGCGTTTTTTTCAGCTCACAATCCTGGAGGTTCCCTTGATGTTTCTTCAACTTCTGATGTAGTCGGTGATAAGATAGATGCAGTTAATGCAGGCTCCTATAGTTTGAGATGACGACTTGTAAAATTATACGTTGAATTCTCAAAAAAAGGTTGACAAATCTGCAAGCCTACTTCTTATCTATCAAAATGTCTCAAAATGTTGTCAAAAATGAAAGACAGTGGTGTCAAGTTACTCCTTGGTCGTGATAAATGTGAGTGTGTAGTCCAAGTCGGATGTCCAAGACCTTATATAAGCCTCGGACCAGCAGCATTCGGCCAGGCAGCATCCATCATGAGTCATAGTCGAGAAATAGCCTAACCTTGATAGGGGAAAATTTCAACGGCGGAAATTTCGCGACCGTAATAATAATCGAAAGGTTGAATTGAAGGAAGTAAAGTTGGTCATGAACAGTAGTTGTCGATCTTCCAGGATGCGAATTCGAAACAAAAATAAAAATCCACGCTAAACAAAAACACAACCACACAAAGAAAAGAACACTCCGCGCGCTGTGGTATAACAAATTAGTATGGCGCGAGCGAGTACCTCCAGCATGCATGCACCGTTTGCCTCGCTGGTTCCGCGGCGTAGCGGAGGTGGGGCGGACATCGGGGGGGGGGGGGGGGGGGCAAGGGGGTCATAGCCCCCCCTCGCGTGGAAGGAAAGATACAGAAGAGAATACAAAGTGCAATAAGATTATGCTTTTTTTACGTTGGCACTTCCTTATGAGAAGTCTAACCCTCGTTTAGTTTGACCCATGTTATGCCTTTGGTATTAGCATGCTTTATGGTTATACGCAAATATTAGTATTATTACAAAATCAAAATAATAAAAAACTGCCGAAGTATGAAGGGAAAATCATGTCAAAATTGTGACGGGGCCCGATGATATAGAATTGACCAGGTTATTATTGAGAGCATAATGCGATGACGGGGCCAAGCTACTTGCGGGGAATTATAGGGGATGGTGGTGGTGGTGGTAGGGGTGCGGGTTTAGATGGTACCTGTAGCAAACGCCGAAAATTAATATTACGTAATGCATTTTCTCGGTTTTTCTCCCCGACAGACCCGGAAGGGAGAAATACTATAAACGGGGGTGCAATTGCCAATAATATAAGACCATAAACTCACTTTTGATTAACATTAAGAGTGGAAATAGATGTGAATTGTTTCTTGAGCCACTCGAAAGATAGCCATCCAATTAATTATCCTGCTAAAATTATGTAGCTTTTTTACGCAGCTTCAAGAGCATTCTTATTTCACGAGTCATATTAATGTCGTTAAAGCAGGGGGGGGGGGGGGGGGGAGGGGGGTCGTCAACAAGACCGATCACTGGTTTAGATGTCCGAGACCGACAACAAGTGGACCATTTTAATTGGGGGGGGGGGGGGGGGGGGCGTACGCACCCAACGCACCTCCTGGCTACGGGCCTGCTATGTTACAGCTCCGTAAACTTTGACATGAACCGTCTTCCATATTAAGCACCCGCCGCTGAAGTGTATAAGAGCATATTATTGATAAAGTACGCGTTTGGTATTTATTGTTGTTGGTATTCTTGTTATTTTCTTCTTTATGGTGGCGGTGGTGTCCCCGGGTTTGTGTCCGCACCCCGCTCCACCCTTTATTATGTTCAATTTTGTAGCTTTGAAGTTTCGAATATGTTCAATAATAAAGCTATTTGTCAAGAAAGATCATTGTAATCGTGAAAATCCGGTAGCACCCAAAATAACTAGATAAGTAAGTGTCAGTAGCCTATATATTCAAATATTGTTCCTGTTATTTACTTCGCTACGGTTAAGGCGCTCGGTTTGTGTCCGCGCCCCGTTCCGCCCTTTATTATGCTTAATGTTTAGCTTTGAATAAATGATACAACTATTTGTAAAAGAAACATAATTTAAATCGTGGATATCTGGTAGCACCCAAAATAACTAGATGTCAGTAGCCTATATAATTATGCAAATTGTGTTCTTGTTATTTTCTTCGCTACGGTTAAGGCGCTCGGTTTGTGTCCACACCCCGTTCCGCCTTGCTTTATGCTTAATGTTTAGCTTTGAATAAATGATACAACTATTTGTAAAAGAAACATAATTTAAATCGTGGATATCTGTAGCACCCAAAATAACTAGATGTCAGTAGCCTATATAATTATACAAATTGTGTTCTTGTTATTTCTTCGCTACGGTTTAGGCGCTCGGTTTGTGTCCGCGCCCCGTTCCGCCTGCATTATGCTTTATGTTTAGCTTTGAATAAATGATACAACTATTTGTAAAAGAAACATAATTTAAATCGTAGAAAATAACTAGATTACTAAATGTCAGTAGAGTATGATTATTCCTCCTTTGATTATTCTCCTCGGTTTGAAACCCGCACCCCGTTCCTCCCTTTATTATGTGCAATTTATTGCTTTGATGATGATGATGCAAATTATGATGATGGTGGCGATAGTTATGGTGATGATGGTGATGATGATGACGACGATGATGATGATGATGCATGTGATGATGACGAC